>JAJTWR010000456.1:167500-207500 GCA_021613335.1 Whitmania pigra
AAAGTCTTTACAAAGTCAATCAATCACAGCTCAGGTGAGTCGCGGAAAAAAGGAAATAAATACAGGTAACTTCGCATGAGATTTGTTATTCTTCGTTGCATGAGGTGAATTTCGGCTATTTGTGTTTATTTTATATAATTAAATATTTCTTACATTAGTTACATTTAGTTATTTAATTTTTTTATAAGTTAAATTGTTTTTAGATATTAATATTTATATACTTGTTAACATAACTTCAAGTTAATTTCAGCAATTTTCATGTAGATTTAGTTATTTTTATAGATTTATTTAATTAAAATTGTGGCTGTAATTGCTAACTAATGTATTGCGGTTGTTATTATAAATAATTATTACCAATACTTTTTATCACCATGTTGAGATTATAAATTTATTTGCATGACCGCATTATTTAAGTGTTAAATATTCATCACAAATTAATTACTAACCTTTCTATTAAAATATATCCAGATCTCAGAATGAAGATATTTTGTTGTTTTGTCGTTGCACTTTTTGTAAAACTTACGGGTGAGAAGTTTATTTTACTATTATTTATTATTATTATTATTATTATTATTATTATTATTATTATTATTACTACTATCATTATCATTATTATTATTATTAATATTATTATTATTATTATTATTATTATTATTATTATTATTATTATTATATATTATTATTATTATTATATTATTATTATCATCATCATTATCATTATTATCATTATTATTATTATTATTATTATTATTATTATTATTATTATTATTATTATCATTATTATCATTATTATTATTATTATTATTATTATTATTATTATTATTATTATTATTATTATTTATTATTATTATTATTATTATTATTATTATTATTATTATTATTATTATCATTATCATTATTATCATTATTATCATTATTATTATTATTATTATTATTATCATTATTATTATTATTATTATTATTATTATTAATTTCAGTTCTAATTAGCTTTTTACATTGTCGTGATGGCTAATAATGCGTTAATTATATTTTCCAGAGGCTAAACACAATCCCTGCCTGGTAAGATCAGAGAAACTAATAAAATATAAATAAAAAATGTTTATAAAGTAATAACGTAAACATCAGTAGCAGTTAAAAGGTTAAAAAAAGATTATAATTTTCAGATAATCGATTGTAATAATGGCAATGACTGTAACGAAATTACTGGCAAATGCGGTATTTCAAACATTTTATTTGAACATTGAAACTTTTAATAATCGAAGTGTAAATGTTATTAATTTAAATTATAATTAGATTTATTTAATAATTAATAAATATTTTAATTCCTAAGACTGTCCACATACAATATGCGAGCAGGATTGTGAGTTAGGAATTCAAAGCAATGGTTGCCAGTTTTGCATCTGCAATACACCACCTTTTAATGAGCTAGGTAATTTTTTTAGTAATTATTTTGTTAATTTTTTTGCAAAATTATTTAAATCTAAGCTTTGGCTATATCATATTTTGTAACAAGTAAAATTAAATATTTATAAAAACCTTTTTAATAAATGGTAGCTAATGTTTTAAACATTAAATATTATTTAACCAATTTTTAAATACTATTTATGTTGCTAGACCGAGAATTATTCGGTCATTGAAACTGTTGATCTTTTTAGACTGCCCTCCAGTTTGTGACATGCACTGTGAACATGGATTCAAGACCTTCCGTGGTTGCCCAATCTGCGAGTGTAACGAAGAACCGCGAAACACACCTGTTCTTGGATTTTATGGTGAAGAATTTCAATATTAAACCCTTTCATTACATTAATTATAAATTTTTATATTTACAGGCGCAAGAATTTCAATATTATACTCTCTCATTACATTAATTATGAATTTTTATATTTACAGGCGCAAGAATTTCAATACTAAACACTTTCTGGTCGCTAACATTAATTATGAATTTTAATATTTACAGGCGCAAATTGTCCAAAATTTCAATGTCCCCTCTTTTGTGAGTATGGATTTGCTGACGACAACGGATGTCCTATGTGCGAATGTGCACCACTCCCAGGTACGTATCCATTTTCAGGTGTTATAATAAATAATATCAAATAATTAATCCTATTATAGGATGGATTGTTAAATTGAGGCCTTTGCAGAACGTGATTTATTGTTGTTGAATGTCTAGTAGCTCCATTCCAATTTGAACTTTCTTTAACTCTATTTTTAATCACATTTAATTTGCTTCTTGAACTTACAGCTTCATTTCTTTGAAGCATTTAAGCAAGGATTTGTTTTTTTTTCAGATTGCGACACGGTTTGTTCCATGTTCTGCAATTATGGAACTTTGATTTATGACGGGTGCGATGCATGCGACTGCACCGGATTTCACAAACCTACCACCACTACGGGTAAAACGAAAATTAAGCGACCACTCAATAATTAAATTATTGGACTTTATAATTAATTCTCTTTTATAAGGTTTTTAATTTTGTTTTTAATAAAGCCTGTCCTCCATTCCGATGCGACCTGTTCTGCAAACATGGATTTAAGTCTAAAGGTCTTTGTAGCATCTGCGAATGCAATGATGCACCGCTCTTTAGCACGACTGGTATCAAAATGCGAGCATGTTACAATTGTTGCATTTACTAAACGCAGCCATTATTTATTTCAGTGTGTCCCAAATTCCAGTGTCATTTGTTCTGCGAACATGGATTCAAGACTGAAGGTGATTGCAGTATTTGTAAATGCAATGAGGAAACACCAACATCTCCAAAAGGTATTGCACGTGGTTGTAACTTAGTTAAATGTTCAGTTGAACTTGCAACTGCAATTAAGAATTGCTCGAATTACATCGATTGAATCTCATATTCTTCAGTATGTCCTCCCGCTTGTAATATGTTTTGCATACACGGACTCAAAGTTGTTGATGGATGCCCAATCTGCGAATGCAACGAACCGCCCACAAGTGAAGTTAAAAGAAATATTTCCAGAAATAAACATTCAAATATTTTTTGTTCACATTTAATTATTCAACATTTAGAAAATGCAGAAAATTTAAAAATGTTCTTTGCAGAATGTCCGCTATTATTGTGTGATCTCCATTGCGAACATGGATTCAGAAGGGACGGCAAATGCGAAGTTTGCGAGTGCAACACCCCGTGGTCACGTGAGTGAAATTATTTTTCAATCTTTGCATTGTCATACCAAAAATGTAAATGATTTCAAACAGCTGTTAAGTTCTTTTTCGTAGCTTGTCCTCCATTCAAATGCCCTAAGTTCTGCGAACACGTAGTCAAAACTGTCGGTGGATGTGAAGTCAATGTATCGAAACACCTAAGCCAAATAATAATGCAACGCATTAATCGCCATTCATAACCACGTTACGATTAATTCATCAATTCTATAATGTTTTTTTAAAGCTTGTCCTCCATTCAAATGTTTTATGTTCTGCGAACACGGATTCAAAACTGTCGATGGATGTGAATTCTGCGAATGCAATGAACCCCCAACCATAAGTAATTGACTGAGTTATTGAAAATAACAACTGAAAAATATTTTTATTATGGGCTAAAATTATAATAGTTAACCTAAATTACTTAAATCCTATATGAAATTAGATGAAAGTTTGATTTGTGTAATTAATGAAAATATGTTAATCCATGATACTCTTCATTTAAAATTAAATTTAATCATTTTTTAGCCTGTCCTCCTCTTTGCGAGATGTTCTGTGAACATGGATTCCAAGTTGTCAACGGATGTGCAATATGCATGTGTAATGAGCCTCCAGCCACATCTGTTGAATTCACGACGACGGGTATCGAAAATATTTAGAATAATGATGATGATGATGATGATGATGATTATTATTATTATTAAGTAATATTTAAAATATACTGGAATATGAATACTATCAAAACATCGAAAAAAATTAAACTTATTTTCTTAGCTTGTCCACCTCTCTGTGATATGTATTGCGAAAATGGATTCAAAGTTGAGGGCGGATGTCAAATTTGCGAATGTGAAGAATCACCTTCCACCCTACCTGACATCTTTGGTTAGAATTGAAAATTTAGCCTACTGAACCTAGCAATAAAGCTAGTTTAAACAAAATTTTCGAAAACATAATGCCTGTATTTATTAAATTTATTATACTTGAATTAAATATTTAAAAATTAAATTTATTATACTTGAATTAAATATTTAAAGATTAAATTTATTATAGTTGAGTTAAATATTTATATGTGCCTCAAATATTTTCCAGAATGTGAAGAAAATTTTCGAAAACATAATGCCTGTATTTATTAAATTTATTATACTTGAATTAAATATTTAAAGATTAAATTTATTATACTTGAATTAAATATTTAAAGAATAAATTTATTATAGTTGAGTTAAATATTTATATGTGCCTCAAATATTTTCCAGAATGTGAAGCCCTAGAGTGCGATAATCACTGCGAATACGGTTTCAAAGTGGTCAGAGGATGCGAAGTATGCGACTGTAACGATCCACCGACGGACACTACAACCACTGCAACCACTACAGGTAGCAAAAGATAAATTTGTAAAACTGTCAGATTTGTTGCAATGTAGTTTGTAGTTAAAATCAGCAAAGCACTTTAAGAATGCACCAGAAAATTGTAATTTCAGCATGTCAACCAGTTTGTGCCATGCATTGTGACCTCGGGATGAAAGTAGTAAACGGATGCTCAATTTGCGAATGCAACGAACCACCAACAACTACGGCAAAAAGTATTTTAATATCCTAAGCAGGATGTTGCATGTGTTTCATAAAATTAATTTCTTCCAAAGCCTGCCCACCAGTCAAGTGTCTGAAACACTGTCTACATAGGTTTGTATATGTCAACGGATGTAAAGTCTGCGAATGTTTCCGGCCAACAAAAGCTTACCACCCAATCACGACAAAAAATCACTCTAAACCATGTCCCCCTTTTCGCTGCGAACTGAAGTGCAAGCACGGTTACAAAATGGTCGACAGATGCCCTATATGCATTTGTAACAATTCTAAAGGTTATCTACATTTCATATTTAAATTTTGTTGATATTTAATGAATATTTGATTCCATAAAACAGGTAATACTAGCAATAACGATTTGAATGCAATGAACCCCCAACCATAAGTAATTGACTGAGTTATTGGAAATAACAACTGAAAAATATTTTTATTATGGGCTAAAATTATATCAGTTAACCTAAATTACTTAAATCCTATGTGAAATTAGATGAAAATTTGATTTGCGTAATTAATGAAAATATGTTAATCCATGATACTCTTCATTTAAAATTAAATTTAATCATTTTTTAGCCTGTCCTCCTCTTTGCAAGATGTTCTGTGAACATGGATTCCAAGTTGTCAACGGATGTGCAATATGCATGTGTAATGAGCCTCCAGCCACTTCACCTACCACATCTGTTGAATTCACGACGACGGGTATCGAAAATATTTAGAATAATGATGATGATGATGATGATTATTATTATTATTATTATTATTAAGTAATATTTAAAATATACTGGAATATGAATACTATCAAAACATCGAAAAAAATTAAACTTATTTTCTTAGCTTGTCCACCTCTCTGTGATATGTATTGCGAAAATGGATTCAAAGTTGAGGGCGGATGTCAAATTTGCGAATGTGAAGAATCACCTTCCACCCTACCTGACATCTTTGGTTAGAATTGAAAATTTAGCCTACTGAACCTAGCAATAAAGCTAGTTTAAACAAAATTTTCGAAAACATAATGCCTGTATTTATTAAATTTATTATACTTGAATTAAATATTTAAAGATTAAATTTATTAGAGTTGAGTTAAATATTTATATGTGCCTCAAATATTTTCCAGAATGTGAAGCCCTAGAGTGCCATAATCACTGCGAATACGGTTTCAAAGTGGTCAGAGGATGCGAAGTATGCGACTGTAACGATCCACCAACGGACACTACAACCACTGCAACCACTACAGGTAGCAAAAGATAAATTTGTAAAACTGTCAGATTTGTTGCAATGTAGTTTGTAGTTAAAATCAGCAAAGCACTTTAAGAATGCACCAGAAAATTGTAATTTCAGCATGTCCACCAGTTTGTGCCATGCATTGTGACCTCGGGATGAAAGTAGTAAACGGATGCTCAATTTGCGAATGCAACGAACCACCAACAACTACGGCAAAAAGTATTTTAATATCCTAAGCAGGATGTTGCATGTGTTTCATAAAATTAATTTCTTTCAAAGCCTGCCCACCAGTCAAGTGTCTGAAACACTGTCTACATGGGTTTGTGTATGTCAACGGGTGTAAAGTCTGCGAATGTTTCCGGCCAACAAAAGCTTACCACCCAACCACGACAAAAAATCACTCTAAACCATGTCGCCCTCTTCGCTGCGAACTGAAGTGCAAGCACGGTTACAAAATGGTCGACAGATGCCCTATATGCATTTGTAACAATTCTAAAGGTTATCTACATTTCATATTTAAATTTTGTTGATATTTAATGAATATTTGATTCCATAAAACAGGTAATACTAGCAATAACGATTGAACAAAACTGGTCTGCTGAAGAAAGTTTATTAAACAAAGAAACTGTTTACTTGATGTCCGACATTTAATCGAAAAGACCTGAAAATAAGAATTTAAAAAATTTCAATTAAAACATAAACTTTAAAATTGATTCAATAAAAAATATTTTATTTATTAACTGCCGATGGTGTTACTTTTAATATATCAGAAGTAAAACTTTTCACTCACCGAATCCCATGTCATCGTCTTCCTCTTCTTCTTCCTTCTCCTCCTTTTTCTCTTCCTTGGCTTCAGCAGCGGCGGCAGCTGCAGGAGCTCCAGCAGCTGATGCAGCTGCAACTGGGGCAGCAGCTCCGGCACTGCAACTAACGTTTGTGATCAAGTCCTTGACATTGGGTCCGAGCTTCTCAGCGTAGATCTCTAAAGAATTTTTCAACTTATAAGCGCAGTCCTCAGCCAAAGCAGCGAAAAAAAGAAACTTACTAGGCCAGATTGGCTCGACCTCAACATTTGCAGTCTTCAAGAGAGCCATGATCTTTTCAGACTTTGAAAATCAAAACAATGCGGTTATGTTGTGATATCGTTGCATAGTAAAGTTAATTCAAAAAAACTCACAGTGACTGCGATTTCATCATCGACGAGAATGAGGGTAGCAATTGTGCAAGCGTAATCTACGTTCATTTCCATGGTTCTGAAATTTCAGAAATACTGACTTTCAGAAAATTGTAGCATCGCAGGGCATGAGTTAGTTCTATGCGTTAGAAGTTGACACGTGCAGAATCACATTTAAACTATTAGCATGGAATGCTTAATAAATTTCGTATTAAATTTAAGATGTTCAAAAAATATAAATCATCAAAACAAAATAATTCCAACATACCTTGGTATTGGTACACGCTGCCAAAAAGGGCCTAAGCTTATAAAAGAGCAATGTACTTTAAAAAGAAGGAAGTCGAATTCTCTCTGAACACGCCAAGATAGAAAAGGAATTATCAAGATTATTTTGATTTAACTTTATGTCATAAAAAAGATTAGGTTAATTTATTTAATATTTCTAAATTTATTTCGCCCAAATTTTGTAAAAATAAATTTTATGACAAATAACCAACTTCACAATATTTCAATTCGATTTCAGTCAGAATTAAATGAATCAAAAATAAGGAGGTTTTAATCAAAATTAAAAAAAAATAGTATTTTGTTAATAAAATATCTTTCATGATTCCTATTCGCAAGTTGAAAAAATTAAAGATTGTATTTAACTATGCTCCTGAATATTGCTCAATCAAATGCTCAAACCACGCTCGCTGAATCTTTTTGACTTTCAAAATTTCTTTGTAAAAGTTTCAATTTACTTTAGTACATTTTATGCGTTGTTTACTTCTGTCTGATCTCCATTTACGCTTACATTTAAGATCTTGGTAATTTTTCGTTTATCGCTGGAATCGGTGCTTATGTCTTGAGGTTTTGAGTAATATAATAGACGAATAACATAAAACTACTTCCAGTGCTTAGGAGTAGAGCCGTTGGATCGTTGATGTTGCAAACAACGTTAAGTTGAAGTGTTAAATTGTCTTTAAGCGATCATTTAATTGGCGAGTTGATCGAATCAAAATATTGAGACAAGACAGTAAGAAAGAGCTACAGTTTACCTATGATCATGTGATTTAAGTTTTAAAAGCTATTTATTTTTTTGCTTCACGATTGGGATCAAATAAAACACTTCAATTGCTTTCACTTTATTGCACAAGTGTCTAAACGCCATCTAAGTTCGCGCAGAAAGTTCTCGAGCAGATTGAGATGCGTTACTCCTTTTATTCCCTGGTACCGACGCCATAGTATGCACCTCCTGCCTTTTCCAGTGCTTTCTTGATGTATTCCTCTCCCAATTCCCGAGGGTCGCTCGTCTGAACCTCCAGAGCGAAGTTCTGAGGACGAACAATAATTACAAGTGATTAAAGCGACCTTTATAAAAGGTTTTCTAAAAACAACATGAATACACAACAGACAGACACGAACAAGATAATGCTCATCGTACGAGACATCGCAAATTCATGCCACTAAGAATTAATTAATGAAAATTTGATTTAAATCGTGTTAATTTTTGGATTACCTGAAAAATCATCTTCACCGTGGCTTTGTCAGTGCTGACCTTTGCTCTCTTGAGTGGTCCGACATCGTTCCCTATCCAGGTGATGAGGACGAACTTTGCCCTTTTGCTGAGTTCATCACCAGAGGTGAAGCGGACATAGCCAAAAAAGCGTTCCTCATCTTTGGAATTCCAAGTTCAATTGGTGATTACGACGATTAATAATGTCTTAATGTCATTACCGCCGCTAAGAAATTGATTGGACTTAATTGATTTTTTAGTTAACGTTTAGGAAGTTTAAATTGGAAACGAGATGATTTTAGCATATTATTATTATTAAGCTTTTTTTCTAAACTTCAACCTCTTCGCAATTGATTAATAATTTTGTTAAAAATATTTTTTTTTCAATTTCAAGTTTAAAATGAGATTCACAAAAATTCAACTAACCGTTAAGTTTGCTGAGGAATTCCGAATAATCAGAACCGACGGAGTTGAGAATGATGGAATTGTTGTCGTAGGAAAGGAGGACCCTGTCAACAGGATGAGGATAATTATGATAATGATGATAATTATGAAATCATCATGATAACGATTATCATTGTAATTATCACTGAGGCTGTTCTTATTGTTTATTATTGTAATAATACTATAATAAATGTTGTGATTATCTTGAATTTTCTTGTTGTCACTGGGTTGATGAAGGAAATTGCCATCAGTTGAATCGCAAAAGTTTTAAGTCATTACCAAGTCATCAGTCATTACTACATTTCACTTAACTCAACTGCAAATCAATCCAAAGTAACTTCACAGTCACTCTTAATACACAGAGCAATGTCCATTTTATTGAGAGTTACTGACATTAATTCAGCATAAATTTTATTTTTATTATTATGCATTAACTATGAGCAATAAGTAATTTGTTATTGACGTAATTATTGTTAAACTCATACCAAGAGGTACTTGTGGTGTCACTCCTGACATCTTTGTAAGCCTCGTTTATTTCTTCTTTCTGAATGTCCACCATTTTTTTCAATCTCAAAGAAATTTCTTCCTGTTGATGATTTATAAATTATAAGTCTATAATTATGATTAATTGGATTGATTAAAATTACGTCTTACGAATAAACATTTCATAAAACCTGCTAATATAATAGCACTAGATAATAGCACACATGTTAGATATTAATACGATAAATCGTAAATTAAGATTTAAAATGCTTAATTTAAACTACAAAACTTAACAAACTGTAAAAATAAAGTAATCAATTACAGTAAGTTCACAGTAATTGCAGATTGTAATGCAATACATTACTGCAAGGCAAAATCACTTGAATCCTAAAACAATCACTTAACCATTTCAAATAATAACACTATAATGAATCACGATTAAATAGTCATATTGTTAATGAATTAATAATAATTTCAATAAACGAGATTTACAAAACCACAAACTCTACTTCATTACCGAGTCCCTTACCTAAAGTCCTCAAATGGTGAATGTGAAGAAAAGCAGAGGGCTATTCATACTAACTTCATGCAAACAGGAACCACACGAATTGCTAGACAAATTGCTCACTCACTCACCACATCACAATCATCATCATAATCGTCGACATTAAACTCTCAAATTGGCAAAGAGAGATAAGTCAGCTTTGCCAACTCTTAACTACGTCACCACATTTACCTCTACACTTTATTTATGCAGCTTGTAACAACATTTTCTAGTTATAATAAAGATAAATCACTATATGAAAAAACATTATTTAAGCGAGTGTTTATTAATTTTGTTCATCGGGCCTAGTAAGCCATTATCTTGAAAAGTTTCTGAGAATGGAACTAAAATTATCAAAATCCTGCTGCGAACGTACCAGAGGGTTGGCTGATGCGCATCAAATGCACATCCGGTTAACTACAGGCAGGTCAACACCATACGGGACATAACATTATCGTTCAATTAATTACCAATTCCGAATTCATGATTTTCTTGTCATTATCGCAATTAACTTAACTTGAGAGCAATTTAAATAAATATTTATAATTAAATGAAAGCGGTAGATCAGGGGTTTCAACAAACATATCCAAATCCATATCCATTTATAATAATGACTTTAGCCATTTATAACAATAATAATGATGATTTCCTTGGCTAATCTATGCAATTTACATGTAATCGATTAATTAAGGCAAAAAAAGTTTCCGTTACTGGCTGTTTCAAAGAGTTTGTTTAAATCTCTAACAGAATATTTATAAGAAGGTTACAAAGGTCGTTAGAAGTGAAGAGCCAAAATTTTGGGTGATTTCAAGTTCAACTCAATGAGACTATTAAATAAAAAGTTCTTGATCAAATATTAATTGTGACGCAATCAACAAATTTAAATTTCATCATGCTTCTTCATCAGCCATTGTAATTTTACCAGTGTGAAATGTTTTTCTATGCCTTTTTGTCAGCTGCGAATTGTTCTTACGGTCTGAGGTGATACTAGACTTCTTGTGACTTCATAGTATGTTAATTAATTGAACAAATAACCTATTTATGATCGATAAAGTTTGAATTTTTTGTTGTAGATAAATTTTTCATAACAAGTGACGTAAGCCAGTCTTTGGACTTTCTCCATAGGAGCTCATTAGAAATATGTTATTAAACGCAATAAATCAATGATATCTGTTTGATCTCTTCATAAAAACAATTATAAAATTTTAGAATAATAATTTAATGTCGCATTATAGTGTCAAGACAAATTGCAAGTTAACAACTATAGTTTTAGAATTAAACAATTCAATAATAAATTTTGTTCAAAACCACTTAAATGGGAAAATAATAATTTAAATGTTTAAAACAAACTTCGGCGGCATTTTAAAAGTTGAGTTTTGTTTACAAACAATTATTTTATTGGATGTGAAATCTTTGTGAAGGTGCTAGATAATATATCAACTTTTGTTAAGTTTACATAACATCATCTAACTACAATTATCGGTCAGAAGAAATGGATAAATATTTAACTCGACCGCGGAATCCACAGGCATCTGCGAAGCAAAATGCATCAGATACAACAAATCAGGATTGCGATAATCACCAGAATTTCGACTACCAAAAAGATATCCAATGCGCTATCGGCAAAGATATTCGATCATTTTTTGCGAAGTACGATGCCAAGAATGAGTCACTAAAAACTGAAATGGCCTCGGCTTGGGACATTAAGCAGCTGTTCAAAAAGTCTGAAGTAAGTGAAGCAAGTTGTTGATAAAAGTTTTTGTGCTGAAACATTTATGGTCACTATTCATTTGAAAGAATAATTTGATTTGAATTTATTGAGGTATCATCCATATATTATGTCAGATATCACAAGAAAATTAAATGAGATTTAATTCAATTTTCAGGAAGTTGATGTAGATCACATCAAAGAAAAGAATGACAAGAAACGTCAATTTCCGGACAGCAGCGACGAGGAGGAAGCTAACAAGTCGATATTAAAGATTAAAATCAACTGGTTCGTGTCTTTTTCTAGTGAAATTCTTGTGTTCATTATTTTATGTTTGAATTTGTGTTGCATAACTTATAAATTCAGTCATATTTTTTGTAATGGTTACCATATTAATGTTAATAGTTTAATGTTAATATTAACAGAACTTTAGAAACATTTGTAACAAGGTGACGTATTTTCAGGCCCAAAAGACAAAAATTACAGCCAGAAGTTAAAAACATTGAACAATTGCCTCCGACTCGCCTCGTCGCAGAACAACACGACACTCCAGGAGCAGATGCCGAGCCAACGAATCCATCCGACGAGGGTCAAGTCCAAGATCCCGAGCCAACGAATCGAGAAGTTTCGACGTCGAACGAGGTGACGGAAGTTCACAAAGTTCAATCTGAGGTCAAACAAACGGAGGTCAATAAGAACGACGAGGAAGGGCAAGGTGTCGATAATTTGTTTACTTACGAGTTTATTTATAATAATAATATTTTATATTACATTATTTATTTATTAATAATATTATTGTTGTTTTAATTCGTAGGAGCCAATGTGGAGGCAGGAAACAACTCTTTGAGGAGGAGTTCGAGAAGATGTTCCGTGCCATCGAGGCTTGGATCGATGGTAATGGTTAGTGTCATAAATATTATTGTTATTAGTAATAATATTTTATTATTACATTTGTTGTCATATTTTTTGAGCAAATTTATTAATCATCAAAATGAATCAAAACAAGCAAAAAAACATCGAGTGGATTAATCAAGAACTCACAGATCGGCTTTAAGGGACCGCAAGCTGACCCATAAATGTCAATTAATTGAAAGAACAATAATAAACGTAACAAACAATTAATTGAGAATATCACGAACTAAGTAAAATTTAAATAATAAATATAATAGTATAAATGGTCCAGTGTGTGTCTGATTTTTGAATAGATGAGGGAATGGTATTGTATAGTCTAGGTCCATAGGATATTATAACTTATGTTATAAAATATTATAAATATTTTTATTATTAGCAGTATTACAAATATTATTCTTGTTAGTATTATTGTAAATCATTTAGTTTAATGGTTAGTATTAGAAATACTAGTTTAATAGTTAGTGTCGTAATATTAGTTTAATTAATATTTCAACAAGTAGTTAATATTTAAACAAGTAGTTAATATTTAAACAGCTTGATAATGAAGCGAAGTCACCAAGAGGAAAAAAGGAATCTCAGTTGAAAACTACGAAGAAACCTTTAAAAGTTTCCGATCAACAGCCTCGTGTCGACGATGACGACGACGTCATCATTGTGGGTGTTGCTAACAACAACAATGGAAAGGGTTTGTGCTGTCGTTCGTTGTCCCTTCTAATTTATTCATTTGGAATTTTTATTATTTTACCAAATAATCATGACTAAACATACTTTTAATTTTTTAATATAGTTTTGATAATTTTGATTTTTCAATACACTCATTATAGTTTTATTTCGTAAATATACCTTTAATTTATATTTTAATATTTATTAAAATGTTATTATATTATTATTTAATGTATTTTTAACTCCGACAGTGGCGGAACTGGCACCGATGTTCAGGAAACATCCGAAGATGTCAGCAGAAGAGAAGGAACGAAAGAAGAACTTCCTCATGAGTGGAGTTCCCGAAGAGATTCGGAGGCAACAGGTTGCCCTTCAGAATCAGGTAATAAATTAATTTTTATAAATTATTAATTTTAATAATATTAAAGTGTTAATAACACTCAAATAATTTATTTTTAACATATGATTTAAAACTAAGTTGCTATTTAGATATATAAAATTTAAGATTTAAAAATTCATTAAAAAGTATATTAGAAAATATGATATATAAAATTTATTTTGGCTATTGTTGATTTGTTATTCTTGCATGGAGCTTAGTAAAACAATGATGAGTTAAATGACCTTTTTATTAATTCCTCCAGACATCTTCTGCATATCAGTACACTCCGTTTCCACGTTTCAACCACGTCACGCAAATGTCAGTCGACGATGACGACGAATCATCAAATTCACCGATTCCTCTTCCGTACGTAAACGTCGACCGCAAAATCCAAACCCCGGTCTCTTTTTTCCCCCAAAATCTCTTCGGCCATCTCTGGTCGGAAAGCGAAACCGAGAAACCTCAGCTCCGAGAAAATCTCGTCTCGGTGTCTCCTGCCTTCGGTCGATCCTCGGATGTTTTGGAGCATTTGCTTCGGGAAATCAAAACATCCAACTTGGAATTTCCAGTGAAAAGCATTTATCAGATGTTGACATCAAAGCAAGAGTATAGAACCAAAAAGTATATAAGTTTGCCCAAAAATTCAACCGAGGTAATCATCTCAGATGATGACGATGATGATGATGATGATGACAATGATGGTGATGAAGTTTATGATAAAGAGGAACAGTTAGAAGATGATAGATCTGCAAATGGTGAATTTATTGTTTGAATTATTGTTTATTTTTATGACACTAGACGAATTTAAACATTCCAATTTTGTAATTACTTATTCAAATTCCCAGAAAATATTATGAGCAAATTTCAAACAGAGGAAAGAAATTTGCTATGGACTGAAAAATATGCTCCTGCTAGAGCCAATGAAATCATAGGAAACAAAGCTGAATGCAAGAAAGTTTATGATTGGCTGTTGGAATTGAAGGCAAAATACTCTCATTCATCTGATGATAAGGGATCTGATTCGATGGATGGTACTGAGTGAATATGTTTTGGTTTAGCCTGTTAAATAGTTTTTCATAAATTACTTTAATTATTTTAATATTTATTAATTACAACTAATTTACAATTACAATTAACACTTAAATATCATGTTGTAAATTATGACTCTTTGATAATTTTAAAACTTTTGTGGTCATTGCTGTACGTAAGAATATAACTATGTTAGTAGTTATTGCTAACAATAACTAGTAATAGTTATATTAATAACTGAATCATTATTATCATCATCATCTCAGACTTTTGGACACCCGGTGGTGTCAACGACGGGGGTTCAAATCCGTCCTCGTTCAGTTCCAACGCCCTCCTCATCGTTGGTCCGCACGGGATCGGAAAGACTGCCCTGGTTTATGCAGTGGCACGGGAACTCGGATTCAAGGTTTTTCCAACGTTACTATTTAAGTTATTTAATATTCATCTTAAAGATTCAAAATTAATCATTAGAGAAAAATAAATTAATAAATTAATTAATAAATCGTTCATTTACGATTCCTTTGTAACAGGTGTTCGAAGTAAATCCTTCTTCAGTCAGGGAGGGAAAGCAGGTATGGTCTCAACTACAGGAGGCCACCCAATCACATCAACTCCACACCTCCAGGTGTCACAGTTCAGCCAATGAGGAGGCAAGAAAGGAAGAAATTTTGAAGACAAAAACTGAAGGTAATTTATTTACAATTAGCACGATGAATATTTTACCTTATTTACTATTTATGTTTATTAATTTTTTATTTTTCAAGAGAAACCAAAATCCAAAAGTCCACGAGGCAAAGTCATTCCTTCTCTTTTTGGCTCCAAAGTTCATCTTAAGACCTCAAACAATGCAAACAAGAAGCAGAAAATAATTATGGAAACCACGAAGAGTGGGTTCATTTTAATCGTTTCTTGTGGTTTCAGTTAATTAATTAAAGAGTTAATTGATAGAGTTAGGTATTAGGGTTAATATTCCTTAAGTATTTATTGGTCGTTTAAATATTTTAAAACTTTCCAAAACAAAATCTATTTTTAATCAAAGAGAATAAAGCTTCAATGAAGAAAAGCAAATTAGGAAGGAAAAAATATCAAAAGAAGGGAGTGAAGAGTGGATATTCATCTGCAGCCAAGACATCACTGATCCTCTTTGATGAAGTAAAAAATTGCAAATTATTATTATTATTTATTTATTATTATTGTTATTATTATTTATTTGCTGTTGTTATTATTAAGATAATAAATGTTGAACACAATAAATTATAAACATTTAAATGAGAATTGATCTCATTACAGGCCGATGTTGTCTTTGAGAGCGACAGAGGATTTTGGTCGGCCGTGCAAAAGTTTGTCAAAACCACGAAGAGGCCGATCGTGCTGACGGTTTCGGACGAGAACTTCGTCCAGAAGTTTGGCATGGAAATCGAGGTTGTCAATATGAAGAGGCCTGATAATGTAAGTTTTTATGATAATTTGTATTTTGTGAACATGGAATTTGCCTTAGGTGATTAATTATGTGTAACTTGACTTAAAACCGTTCACTTCATTTGGGCTGAATGTAATATAAATATTCATTCGTACGCAGGCTCTCGTATCATCCTACCTTAGGACGATGGCCCTTGCCGAGGGTCTGAGATTGGATGAGTTGAACGTCGGAGCACTGGTCGAGTCGTTCAACTGCGACATCCGTAGGTGCATTCTGCAGTTCCAGATGATGTTTTCCCACAAGATTCCACGATATTTGTCCTCTCTGCGCCCGATTTGCTGCTCTAAGTCAAGTCTGGAACCATCACCGAATGAAACGAAAGATTGGCAAGGGAATGCAGAGAGACAATCGAATGCAGTAAATGGCTGCACTGTGCTTCCCGGTGAACTTCGTACTTCGAAAGGTGAGGATTCGAAACCTGGAAACGTCCGCTCTCGGAAGCTTGCACTCCATCAATCCTCGATGACGTCTTACTTCAACTCGTCTACAGCTCCTTGTGCAGATGATGATGATGATGATTTTGTTTTGTCTCCAGCTACCAAAAGGTCAAGGAAAATGAATAGAATAGAGAGTGAAGATGACCTAGAGCAGCATTGCAGTAAGACAAAAGAGGATCATGATAATGATGATGGCAGAGCTATGGAAGGAGAGAAGAAAGACGAGTTCGTGACCTTCGATTGCGAGATTCCGGTTTTTCGGATGCCGAGGGTTTTCTGGGAAAGCTCGGATGTCGGGCCTTCGAAGCCTCCCTTCTATAAAAATTTATTCGCGACAACTTTCCAAAACATCTGCGATGATTTCTCTTCGAATGTCCTTCGAAAAAGTTCCGACTGTTCGGAATCACCCTATGAAACCGACGAAGGGGAAAACATGCGATCGCTGAAGTTGCTTTCGAAACTGTTTGATCAAGTGTCCTTGAATGAGGTGACTTTCAGAAATCATCTTGAACCTTGGACGTCGGAGGCGAGCTACGACCTGCAATTCAGGAAATTATCAAAACTTCTGCCCGGTGAATCGGACCAGTTTGGCTTCGACGAAGAAAGAGAAGCTAAATTATCTTTTGGGCGGTTGGAGGAAGAAATCAGAAATGCAATCTTCGACGCGACGAGCAGACAATTTTCCGAGCAGATTTTTAAGAACGGCAGCGACTCGGGGCAACCGATTGCAAAGCAGGATAAAGAATTCATGGAGTGTCAAAGAAGATTGACTGGGTATTGATGAAAATTAAATTTAATTTAACTAATCTGATGTAATAAAATATGTATGGTTATAAAATTTAACCTCAAATTGCACGAGAATAATTTCATTCAGGGTGTTTCAAGACAGGCAGTCCCTCATGTCTGACTTAAGGAAGGGCAGCATCAAGAACCACACGAGGTGGAACCCGATGCCAGAAATTCTTCCAATGCTCATCAAAATGTCGGAGGCAGAAAATCAAAGGAAGGTCAACAAGTCCAAAAGAAGGTTTGCAGATTGATTGGAGATCTTAGTTTTCATTTGTAATTTAATTGCACCAGAACATTTTTAATTCTAATGAGGTTAAGATCATGATAAACGTGGTCATTATTATTATCATTATCATCAGCATTATCATTATTATTATTATTATCATTATCATAATCATTATTATTGTTCAGGTTCCTTCACCATTTGTCATACATCTACCCCAACATTCATACGGACAGGTTCAACATGAGAATGTAGCCTCCCTGATTCTTCCACTTGGATCTGACTTTTGCAATTATTTTCAAAGCAATTTTGAGCAGCTAATAATTACTTTCAGCTTTTGGGTTCTTCTGTGCTGGCGAAAAAGCATTTGTTTCGAATGACAATGGAAATGTATTTAATGTTGATAATAATTATTTTATTTAATAAATTTGATAATCAATAAAGTCTAGAATATTTTGTTAACTTTCTTCTTCGATCGATTAAATCTTACTAGGTCTGATTTAAAAATCTATTATTATTATTGTTGTTATTATTATTAGATTAAGAATCTGTTTTATTATTATTATTATTATTATTATTATTATCAACAACACTAATAATTTTTAAGGGACCCAATAAAAAATAGCGATGCGATATCGATCGTGGGATGCTCGCTTAATTTCAATTTACCGCGCATTTATTGTAATCCTCCGCGATTAATAATAAATTATCATTAATGACTAATAACTTCATTACCGAATTAATTACTAATCGACTTAAAGGTAATGCAACCGCGTTCTCCGCTGTTACATAACAAACATAATCAAATGTTAACCCTAGCACGACGATTGTCAATAATACAATGGCGCCGTTTGGGTATCTCTGCGCTGACAACCACTTCAGAATATTCTAAAAGCTTTTAAAATTTCTATTTAAAGACGATCTAGAGATTTCTACAGCCCTGACATTTCTATGATGTCGAACGATAAAAGGGGTGAATGGATGACAAGAATGAATAGAAGTCTTAAATCAATATCAGATTTCACATTATCAGGCAGTCCAATAATTTCCTTTCGTAGCTACAAACTGAAACAATGCTTTTCGAATCACACTTTGAATATTTTTACTTTTGTTTTGACAAAGCAGTAAAAACGGAACCATTACAAATAATAAGACAAATTATTATGCAAATATTAATTATTAATACCTCGAATAAACGAAATTTATTTTGTGTTTCCCCCTCCGAGTATGTGCTTGATTGTGACCATTATTAGGACTGATAATAAGACTTCTGTCTCACGGTAGAAAGTTTAGCATTAGAATGGTAATGTCTTGCTGCAAAACATGACGTCAGTTATTGAAAGTTGCCAGCCATTGTCTCCGCCTATATATGCAAGCCGTGCGCCATGACTTCATATTTTTTCGCTTAGAGAAAAATTTCATAGTCATAGAATAATAAGAATTGATCTTGAGAAAAATCTTTGATTACATTCAATTAATAAATTACTTCGAGATACCTTTTCAATTGGTTGACAGAACTGAACATTACTCTCATTAATAGCTGTTTGGATTCATATATTAGTACTCGATATTAATAAATAATTAAATATTCGAGTTCAAAGTTCAATCAATGAAGTGGATTAAGGTAATCATCCAGCGGAATGTTCAGGCTCTGTTGAATGTGGACATCTGGAAAGCCGCCATAGCTGAGATGATTTGCACTAGCATCCTCATCATAGTAGGATGTGGCTCCTGCATTGGAAAAGATTGGGCTTCTAATACTCCCACCAATGTTCAGATATCCTTTACCTTTGGTTTTGCCGTTGCCACCATGGTCAGATGCATCGGCCACATAAGTGGGGGCCACATCAACCCAGCGGTGACCTTATCCATGCTGGTGACGAGGAGAATCACAGTGGCTAGAGCATTTCTGTACATACTCGCTCAGTTGATCGGAGCCCTCATAGGCAGCGGCATCCTGAAAGTGGTCACTCCGGTCAAGTTTGAGGGAGACCTTGGACTGACAACCGTCAGCGCTGATTTGAAGCCATTCCCAGACGCCGTGGTAGTAGAAGGACTCATAACTTTTGTGCTGGTGTTTACTGTCTTCGCCTCGTGCGATGCCAGCAGGAACGACATTGGCGGATCAGTTCCACTCAGTATTGGACTCTGCGTCGTTTTCTGCCACATGTTTGCCGTTAATACTGATGAATCATTAAAATGTCAATTAATTTGAAATTAAGATTTATAATTAATTAATAGTCTATTAATAATAATAGATTAAATATACTGGATCGAGCCTGAACCCTGCAAGAACATTCGGTCCAGCTGTCGTCACTGGATTATGGAAAAACCATTGGGTGAGCAGACCTGACATTTATTGTTTTTATTGAGAAATAGTTTAATGGCCTATCAGCCGCTCTCAAGCCTCATATAATTCGATTATCTATTGAGAAACAATTTTTCTACTCCAGGTCTATTGGTTAGGACCTATAACAGGAGGTGTAGTGGCCGCTTGGATATACGAATTCGTCATATCCACTAACGCCTCTCTTAGCAAACTGAAACACTTCTTCACAAACGTCGACTATTCTGGTGATATTCTCTACAACGTCAAAACCCTCAAGGATCCGTGCCAAGCGGGTGACGAGAGCGAAGCTACGAGAGAGCAAGATCTGGAGATAGAGAACAACGAGAAGCAAGTATTCAGACTGTCTTGAGTTAGACCTACTTTGGTTTGACGTGCTTCCATCCTTAAAAACAGATTTTGAACTCAATTTCTAACAAAAGCTTAAAACAGGTTTGGAGATAGCTTTGTTTGAACGGCTCTATTCTAGAATTCTAGAAAGTTATTCCAGAATTTCTTATGAAAATGCAAGTTAATTGCATACTTATTCGCTTATCAAGAACGTTTTAATTAGTTAATTTTGTTTTGATTTCTGTTCTGACTTTTAAAAGTATTTCCGAATAAAGACATACAATATGTATCGTTTGTTGATAATAACTTAAGGCAGCTTCCTTGGATGCAAAAACACTGATAATTTGGTCACTACTTTGTTGATATGTAAATTTGTTTGTTTTGTTTTTTTAATAAAAAAATTAAATTTAATAATTTATTAAATAATAAATTTGCGACCTAAATGCTTTGGCCCAGATGTTTTTTGACAGCATTTCATCGTTGAACAATTACGAACTTGCAATGAATATGCTGAAAGGATTTAAAGAGAAATGTTAATGTTCTTATTTAAAAGAAGGGCTACCATGTTTTGTCCAAATATCATTTTCAGATAACCACATCAAGAAAACAAGCCTCAGGGATGGAATTGTTCTCATTCATTTTCTTTATAATTAATAACTATTTAATAAAACTAATATTAGCAGTTGAAACAGCCCGTATTCCGAAAAGTAAATAAATAATTATGTTAACAGCTGATATTATCATTGATAACCTCTCCCGCCTAACAAAAGCCTAGCAAGGGATGATGCCAAATCAACAAAGTTAGGCTGAAGGGCGCCAAATTATTAGTTTCGCCTCGGGCTCCGGAACCCTTAGCTATGCCTCTACCTGACAAACACTCATTCAACAATAATTCGACGACGATGTTTTGAGTCGTTTGAGCTTTCAAAATGTTCGAATGGTTAAGTCCTTTGTTCAAACCGAGATATTATGAAAACATCCATTGTGTTTATTAATAATAAAAATAACCACAAAATAAATAATGCAACAGTATCATAATATTGATAATTATGAGATAGAATTTAATCATGCTGAGTCGATTTTTCGTGTGAACCCTTTTTATGACTATCAGTTAAAAAGTTATAAAAGCCATTTGGGTTAGTTCAATGCGATGAACCAATGCTATTAATCTCTTTAGGCCATTGATGTAACATGTTACTAAGCTCGTTATTAGTGCCATCTTTCGAATGAATGAGTTTTGTTTTTAATTCGCGCCATCTTTTGAATGAATGAGTTTTGTATTTAATTTGCGCCATCTTTCGAAAAAATAAGTTTTGGTTTTAATTCGCGCCATCTTTCGAATGAATGATTTTTGTTTTGATTTAATGCGCCATCTTTCGAATGAATGAGTTTTGTTTTGATTTAATGCGCCATCTTTCGAATGAATGATTTTTGTTTTGACTTAATGCGCCATCTTTCGAATGAATGAGTTTTGTTTTTATTTAATGCGCCATCTTTCGAATGAATGAGATTTGTTTTGATTTAATGCGCCATCTTTCGAATGAATGAGTTTTGTTTTGATTTAATGCGCCATCTTTCGAATGAATGAGTTTTGTTTTGATTTAATGCGCCATCTTTCGAATGAATGAGATTTGTTTTGATTTAATGCGCCATCTTTCGAATGAATGAGTTTTGTTTTGATTTAATGCGCCATCTTTCGAATGAATGAGATTTGTTTTGATTTAATGCGCCATCTTTCGAATGAATGAGTTTTGTTTTGATTTAATGCGCCATCTTTCGAATGAATGAGATTTGTTTTAATGCGCCATCTTTCGAATGAATGAGTTTTGTTTTGATTTAATGCGCCATCTTTCGAATGAATGAGTTTTGTTTTGATTTAATGCGCCATCTTTCGAATGAATAAGTTTTGTTTTGATTTAATGCGCCATCTTTCGAATGAATGAGTTTTGTTTTGATTTAATGCGCCATCTTTCGAATGAATGAGTTTTGTTTTGATTTAATGCGCCATCTTTCGAATGAATGAGGTTTGTTTTGATTTAATGCGCCATCTTTCGAATGAATTAGATTTGTTTTAATTCGCCATCTTTCGAATGAATGAGTTTTGTTTTAATGCGCCATCTTTCGAATGAATGAGATTTGTTTTGATGCGCCATCTATCGAATGAATGAGATTTGCTCTTATTGAGTTTGCTCTTAGTTCCATCAAACCAAGAATTAACATTCGCGAAGCGAAACGTAAGAAAATCAGCTAGTGCGACGGTAACTGATAGTCTTCAGATTAGGATGTTGAATGTCTAATCCTCGATTATGCAAACTGATTTAAATAAATGAGCATAGACTTCTCCAAATCTTTAAAGAAATTTTGCATCAACTAATCTCAGTGCTAATAAGCTTTAGTTCCTATAAAGCAATTAAATGTTGCTCAAAAGTTAAACTACCATTCTTTATTCATCAAACTTGACATTAGTGTTTAAGTCTATTTATGAATATTTAATTGTTTATTTACTGATCATTTACAAAGGAAGACCAGTGCTGCGATCGAGCAAGCAGGATTGAAATGGAAGTTCTTTTGGTCCACCTCCAACCTGCATAATAATTCAACAATAACAAATTTAAAGTAACAGTGAATGCCTCCTTTTGGGGGATTTAATTATTGAAAATGTTTGTTTGACCTTATTATAAAGGCAAAAAGCAATAATCAGAATTATTCTCAAAAAGACAAAAAGCAATAGTACTCTTCATTAGCTTATCATTTAGAATTAAAGATAAAAGAAATTATTAAAAGTGATTTATCTGGTAAAGCCTCCATTTTGAATGGAAGGCTTGACGTGCCAACCTTTGTACTGATGATGTGAGAAATGGCGCCCGGACGAATGCCCATGTTAATGCTGTCCAATAGCTCCTTTATTGAAATTATCAAATTAAAATTAGTTATAGATTATAGAAATAACTTGAAGAATAAGTACGATAATGTATGAGGATTATCATCCTACGCTTCCTCAAAGTGAGCTAAAGCAAGCAATTTCATCTTAAATTTCATACCTGACTGATTTCAACAGCATGAACATGTCTTCCCCGGACAAAATCAACATCAGACAAAGGTGGAAAAAAGTGTTTAATAACACTCAGTACAAGTGGAACATCTTCCTCCATGAGATACAAACAAGCATTCGGACCAGCATCAAAAGTGTATGCAACCTGTTAAAAAGCAAGCCTAGAGTTTTTACAGTTCTGCCAACATTTATTCATTAATATTTACAAATATTTTTAAAGAAATCTAAATTGGTTCCGACAATTACGATACATAGTGAAGCGATACAATGCAAGATAATCCTTTGACCCACATTGCAAATATCACATGAGAATAAGTAACGCAAGAATGCATTTTGTTTTTCGAGCGAATCGCAAAGGACGTCCGAAAATATTCAACGCAAGAGATTCATTGTTGTGCAAGTGACTAAGATAACTACAATCTATCAGACAGTGATATCTTGGTGCAGTGGCCTCAAAATACAATCCCAAATACAACAACAAATTAAAAATGGAGAAACTAAATCGGGTTGAACGGGATTATTTAAATTTACATTACAAGGGCCTTCGGAATGTTGAGAATAAATTAGCTAACTTCTCAATTGAAAGAACAGGTTGTACTACTAAGAACAAGATAGTCGTAAGTATAAGTATACAGAACAAAAACTTTAATAAAATGGAGCAATAATAATAACTAATGAAAATTCTTAATAATAATAATAATAATAATAATTACAAATAACAATATGGCAACAAGTCTACATAAATCATGAAAACACAACTCATGCCTTGTTAGAGCCAAAGTGGTCGTTCGTGTCGTGAACGAGTCTAATAATGTCTCGGGACGTGTCCGTGAGATAGACGATCGGAGGGTACGTGTCGAGGCAACAAGCGTGCATCTGGTTGCTATCCTGGATTTTCAATTTGAAATAAAGCATTCACGAGCATTGAAACGAGAATAAACTGAAGGTTAAACAAGTTTGCAAACTGAATTGTTAAAACACTTAAGAAACTTTATTAATAAAACTATAAATTTTGTTGGATAATTAATAAAGCTTTAAATATTTTCTTTATTTAAAAAATAAATAAGTTTATATCTAAATAAAATCTAATAACCTTCATTGTAAGTTCGGCAAACTTGTGGAAGTCCCTCTCCAAAATGGCTGCAGTCATTTCCTTCAGGGTTTGAGGGACAAGCTCCCTTGCTCTGTATTCCAGCAATTTGCTGGTTTTCACGGAGACGTTCATTCCGGACGTGCTGCTCGTGTGCTTCTTACCTGCGTTCACCTGTGCGGTTTCAAGTAGTTGCCTAAATAATTCGATGCACAAATCCGAATCTACGTTTGACAATCGCTACGTTCTTGCCGGTAAGTTGTTTGGCAAAACGAATATGTTCTATTTGCATGAATCGCAATTAAAATAACGAACGTTTCGACGAGCCCTCGTCGATGTAATGGCGACGACGGCTGACCGAAAAAAGTCGATTCGAAACTTGCCACCAATATTAAGACTGCCAAGTTAGGCCAGTGTTCGGCGTCTGCTATCCGACCGGCGACCGAATCCTTTCCGTCTTCGTCCGCTCCGACCTTCCACTCCACGAATCCGCCGTGCATGCTCCTGCAGGCACTGCCCGAACCGATTCTGGTCGACACATGAAGGCGCAACTTATTATTTTCAATATCAATGTCAAATTCAATGTCAATGTATTAATTGTCTTCAATTTGGAAGATGCGATGACAGTGATAACTTTAGGGATGTGTGGTTGTTTATGTATCAAGATGGAATAATTATGTATTAACTAAGACAACACTAAATACGTAAATAATAAATACATTAAAATAACGATTGGCAGAACTCAAAACTAACCTGGCGATATCTGATACGTCTCCCTCGACACCGTAAAGCCTGGCCAAACCAAATGCTGAAATTTAAAAATTTAAATCTAAATGACATTATTTCAGTTTATCGATGTCACAAAATGTTGTAAACAATAGTTTCTCTATAAGAATTTTGTTAGAATAGCCATTCATTAAAAATACAAAAAAAAACAGAGGCTTAATTTAATTTTGGAACATTTTAAATAAATATAAATAACAATTACCAATAATAGGATGCGATTCAAAAAGATTTAAAACAGCCAACCCAGACATGCCAGTCCGGCAGCCGATGATGCAAGACCAGCTGCAGTTGGAAAATTGTTTTCAGAACAAATGTGGACTTTCCAGTTTTCAGGAACATTGCTCTGACACGATGAAGCTCTTTTCCTAACTGGAAATGCAGAACAAAATTCAGCTCTTCTAAATTGTTTTGATATCAAAATCCTAAATATTTAATGAGATTTGAAGCTAAATTCTCCAATTACTTTCTTTCAGGACTCTTTCAAGTCTTTTTGAGATATGGCATTCACTAAAAAAAGTTATGTAAATTGTCAGGTTTGTAAATTATGCCTGAAAGTTTCCAAACAATCTTACACTCCATTCAGCCACATTTTGTCACTGCTAAAACTCTGGCTAGCAGCTATAGACGTTTTGGCACACAGCTATCAAAAATTAAGAGCCCCAGTTAGTAACTATTATAAATCATTACAATAAAAGTTGATTCTCACAACATCTGGATCCAACGTGACACTAATGGATCCATTGAGTGGTAAGATCAACTCATCATCTCTTTTACCCCCTGGAAAAATGAAAAAATAAGTCGCATAGGAGAAATTAGACTGCAATTCACCAGCAAACTTCTGCTAACAATATTTAACTACAGCAATGTTGACCGGCGCGCAAACGGTGACGACTTCCATGACCGATGAAATAAAATTTAGTCTCGGACCTTTCCCAGGATTGCCCTTTCAATCGAGGATGACTGTACAGTTAGTTCGATAGACCATGTGTTTATCGTCCAATCAAATTCATTAAAACTCTCGAACCACGGCATAAGACCATTCAAGATTTTTGAGAAAATGCAGATGTACAAATTTATTTATAAGACAATAAAATTAAACGATTTTTTAATAGTTAATAAAAATGCACACCTGGAAAATAAGAGCTGAAATTTATTCAGCGCTTTATTAAGCGATAGGAATTTTTAGTCTATTGACAAAGGCAACAAGGCATCTGCTTGTTTCTTAACCTTGCGGATTAGCCAGAAGTTACGAGGTGGGAAGTCTAGCAGAGATTGTCGTTTAAATTCATAAATAAACTTTTAGTAAATGAATTTCAGATTTGGAAAAAGGATTATAATTATCGCTTAGAACTATTTTCTCGTTGAATTCGGGGAAATGGCCGAGCGAACGATAATGCGATCAATGTCATCCGATAAGTCAGTAATATTTACTTTTTTCAGATGGCATGTAGAAGACTGCTTACTCTTTCTTCAGTTTTGAAGCAAATTAGCCGTGCTGATAGCCATGCTCCAGTTGATCTCAGCAGGATTTATCCAAGACTGGGTTAGATTTATAAACGCTAATTTAGGTATATGAAAATATTGGAGACTTTATTATTGAATTATCAGTCTTTATTTTAAATGTATTTACGTTACTGGCATGACTTTTGCAGCTTTATTAAACAACTTACTTTGACATTATAATTAACTTTGACATACTATATGCATTGTAAAGTATGGTTTAGGTTTGCTTTTTTAAAAATTGTCTCTTTTGACAGGCAACAGAGACATTGTGGGCTATGGTATAAATGGTTATCCTGGCTACATCGACATGCCCGATTATCCGGCACCCGCCGTCCGCTACAAGGAAAATACCAAGGAAGTCTTGGCCCTCAGGGAAAAAGAAAAGGGAAGCTGGCATGATCTCACCCTTCAGGAAAAGAAGGAATGTGAGTTTTGAGGGCTTGTGACTAAAGTTGAGAATTCTGATGGATTTTTGCTTGTTTTAGTCGATCGACTGCAATTTGTTCGGCTCGAATTTTGTAATATCACACGGGAAAGATTTAGCCGAAAAATTATTAATTAGCTTGTTCTTTGATTCAGCATCCATTGAATTTAAAAAGTCAATTATTAGAATTTTTAAGCAATTTTAATTTTCCATTTCCGATCGAAGTGTATAGGAACAGCTTCCGTCAGACGTACGCAGAGATGGAAGCTCCCACGGGCACCTGGAAAAAAGTGGCGATCAAGATCTGCCTGTGCTTCACCGTCGCCTTGTGGTTCATATACACGCTCAAGAACTACAGTGGGACATCTTACGTTTTTTTGTACTCGTTTATAAACTCATTTCTAAAGTCTCGAGCCAATGGTAGTCGTTGATATTTGGAATTAAGTTATTGCCGCAACGGTCGGTTAATTAATTACAATTAGTTAAAAGCCGGTCATTAATTACGGTTAGTTAAAAGTCGGTTAATTAATTAAGGTCGGTTAAAAGCTGGTCGTTAATTACGGTTAATTCCGACGACGACCGACATTAAATTCGAAACTTTCTGCTCATCAGTTCTGCAGGACTGGCCTTCCACGTTCACGAGGGAGCATCAGGTTAAGCAGTTGGAAAGGATGGTGAGGGAGAGGTCCGGCCACATCACCGGCGTCAGTTCCAAGTGGGACTACGAGAACAACAGGTGGAAGTGATCTGCCCCCGATTTGCGGGACTTTCGGATTTCCTTTGCAGACTTTCCTGGGATTTTTTGCGTCGCGGTTGTCGATTATTTAAGAACTTTTCTGCGATGTTCCTTATCAGAGCGCCTTCCTAGCAGCACATTCATAGCAATCTTTGTTGCTCGTACGTCGTGTGAGAAAACCAAATTGTTTACACGACGAAACCGTATTTGATTTTTTTTAGTTCAATAAAAAAGTTGCAGATTTCCGAGCTCTGGTGTTGTTTTGTCGGTCGATTGTATTTTATTTTAGTGTTCGGATTATCTAAGCGAAAAGGGTGAGATGTTTCAAATGGTTGGGGTTAGGAACTCGAAAAAATCTCAAAATTGCCCTTCTTCTGGAGTTAATTTCGTAAGTTTGGGTGATAAAGTCAAATTGATGGTTTGATGGAGTTTTGTGGCTTGTTGACAAACGCGGAGAGAATTATTAGAGTTAACTGAGTTAACTGCTGTATAAACAGGACACTTTAAAACTTGTTTCTGACTACTAAAATATCGACGTTGAGTTAGATGTGTATATATATATAATAGATATGTGTTTCGGCATTTTCGCACGCATTAGGGAATGATAAGTTACAGAGCGAACGCTTGATCGACTGCGCGCATATAAAGGCCAGGTCAGCTGATTCCGGACTCATTTCTTGTCATGAGTGCGCGTTCGTTATTGGCTTGTTTATGTTTTCGATTGCCGAGTCGGGAGATGATTAACGGATAGATGTGCAGCCGGAATGGATCTATAATGACGAACAACCCGATTTGTTTTGTTTGCGGGGCCACCGGTGCGGGTTGTTTCATCAGCACCAAACCCCAGAAGAGAGGGGCTTATTTCAGCTTCTTGGCGACGCACAGCCCACCCGATGGAGCCAACATGCCTGATTCCGACGGTTTCGTTTCCGCCTGCGTCGTCTGCAAGGCTTGTCTGACGGAACAATGGAATTCTTACGAACGTCACAAAACGCCGCTCGTCGAGAGGATATTTTGGATGAAGCGAATCGATGACCAGGCGTTTACAGGAGCAGAAATAAGTATCCAGGGAGAATTTGTCGCCCAGTACATCGGAACCAACAGCAACGGACTGTCCATCGACGAAAAACTGGATCACGGCAGCCACGATCCCAACAAACTCAGGAGAAAACCAACCGGTGCCTCTTTATCTGGTACAGTCTTCGACCCAGAAGAAACTTCAAGTAGCTGTGATGATGCTTCCGGAGTTCTGGATTTATCCACCTCTCCCAGGAAAAACTCTCCAAACAAATCATCGGCCCAAAGCACTCAAGGTTTCAAAACACTTCCAAACGCCAAGTCCAGACCTGTAGCCTCTGAAAGAAAGTTAAGGACGAGACACAACTCGGTCCAAAATGCATCGACGTTTGTCTGCTACACTTGCAGAGGTCTGTTCAGCAGTCCACAGAAATCCAGATTTCTATCCTGCACTTACACATCTGATGACGAGCCTTATTTTCCATTTGTGCAAAAATTGACTCGACCCGATGGGGCGAAAGAAATCACGAAATCAGGTTTGGCCGAGGTTTGTTGCGATTGCCGTAAAACTCTGTCGAGACAATGGAGGGTTTTCGAAACCAGAAAAGTTCCCGTAGAGAAAAGAGTTTATGACATCGAATCTCTCGTCTATTCGTCCCAACTCGGGAGCAACATTCACAAGAATAATAATAATAACAACGACACCAATAAAAATCAAAATTTTCTGGGCAATTTGAAGAACAGTTTCCCTAAGTCTGAAATGTCTCCAGAAGAGCTTCCTCGATGCTTTGCCTGTTCACAGTCTAGCAATTCTTTAGAAAACATCAGTGATTTATTTTTGAGAGGCAAATCTGAAAACGTCATCGGCCTGCTACCCCTTTCGAAAAAGTTGTTAGAAAGAAAGAGTTCCAGTATTTCACAACACATGTGCTGCAAAAAGTGCTCTGAAATTTTATTCTTGGAGAGCCGAGTTTTGGAAGAAAGCGTAGAAACGGCCTCGAAGGTTTCCATTCGTCCTCAAAACGTTGCCAGCGAACGCAAGTCGAGGAATCGTGCCGAAGAAGAATTGCCCGCACTCGCCGAGGAAGCGAGAGGTCGTTTTCCGCACCTCGCTTCGGATTTTTCGCCTTCGTCGTCCGATTCGTCTCGAGATTGCGTTTCCCCTTCGAAACGAAAAGAAGCTCTTTCGTCGGCAACGACTCCTTCGCCTTTTCGGACCTGTTTCGTTTGCCGGCACGATTTGGACGACGGCGAAATTTCTACCGCATCCCAGAAGGCATCGGTCATTCTGCACTTAGCAAATCTGATGCCTTCTTCATTGGAAGATGTCAAATTTTCCAGTGAGCTCAGGATTTGTGGGAAGTGTTCTGGCTATCTTCTGCCTTCACTCTTGAAAGACTTGAAGCATTTGCCTCTGAGAAAGGAATTCTTGAATGGTGGGTACGATTCATCCAAGTGTTTGGTTTGCTTCTACTGTTCATCAAAGGAAGAAGCCACTGAGCCAGGCTTCGTCTCTGTTAAGATTAGAGAAGACATGAAATCGAACAAAATTAAAAATCTGTCACTCCTGGGAGTGAGGGAAATTGTTGTGTGCAGACGATGTCACGATAAACAAAATAAATCAACGTCATTGAAGAGAAAGCTTTCAGAGAACCCAAATGAAGGAAACTCAAAGATCAGAAAAGTGGACCATTCTGATGACACCAAAGAGGTCGGTTTTATTTTATTTGCTTTTTGTTTACCAATAATCGTTCTATGACCATTTTCTGTCATGTTTTTTTTTTAAATTTTGTTTAGTGATCTTTTATTTCTACATGAAGATGCATTAAGGCCTCCACATAAAGAGCGCTATCAACACGCCACACTATAATCTGATTTCGTCTACTTTGTTAAAGTCTGACTTGCACGACTGGCTGTGAAACACAATAATCTCAAAGCACCGGAATAAGCGGTATCGCGTTACACGGACGAGATGATGAATCAAAACATATGGCGGATCGCGATTTGACCTAAGGCGCCCTACTAGCGTATTTTGAGTTTCATGTTCATAGTGGAAATATTTTCGATAAGTCGAGATTATTGTCATTATTTAGAAGCATCGGTGTTTTAGCTATTAGCAGATAGTTAAGAGTACTATTTAAGTAACTACCACGCTTAGTAGGCATTGTTGCGCATTTTAGCCGAGCATTGTCTAGATTTTAGTGAACCGTATGATCTGCAACATCTCCTTAATCGAACAGGTGAGAACTGCTGGTTCTGCTGATGAACAGATGAGCGAAGTACAAGCTCGTTGTTCGCAGATGCTCGCCTCTCTGCGAATGCACGTACGAGGGTTGGCAGCAGATCGTGGCATGGATCAAATATAAAAAAAAACCTAGGAAGATAAAAGAGAGAGAGAGATGGCATGGAAAAAGAGAGGGCATTGGAAAAGCGAACATCTCCGCGCTATCTAAACATCGCACCTGTTCTCCTAACTCAAACCTCGTCCCGATTCTAAATCTCTTTTCTTTTAAATGTAAATTCCTCAGTCGGCAGTCGGTAAAGTGCCTCGGGCTGTAGATTTTCGGCAGAACATTTCACCCCGGACACAGACACAGACGCGGCTGTCGTCCTCGTACGAAACAAGCAAACAGGAAGGAAGGAAGGAAGGAGAAAACTCGCAAGTTGTGCACGCCGACTATTTTGAGTCTTATCTCGACCCGAGACTGGCTTATCAGTTGATTTATTCACGACGACGACGATGACGACGATGCCCGGATTCTTAACAAGTTAACGCACCTGTACTCGGCTTAATCAGAGTCGTAAGATGCAATGGATTTCCTAATACTATCTCTCTCTCTCCCCCGTATCATCATTATCTCTCTTCCTTGTTAGCAGAGAGAGAGAGAGAGAGAGAGAGATGGACGTGTATAAGCGCACCAGTTGTCTGTCGAAGCTAACACGTGTTCGTTCATTACGGCGACAACGCTGTTGTGCCATTCCGAACGAAAGTTCAGATGAGAGACCAGCAGATTAATTATGCTTGCCCGAACTCGCTTTTAGCATTTTAAACAGTTTTCCAATCAAAATGGTTTTTTTATTTTTTATTTTTATACTTTTCGACAGTCTTTAGGAGCGAGTTGATTGCGCTTTTTTTCTGAGAAATCCTTTAAGACGATTAAAGATTACAAAATCTCACATTTTCTATTTTGATATTTTAAAAAGCAATCTTCAATTTCGCAGTAGTAATGAATTAGTTATTCATTAATTAAAGCCTGTATTTCATCGGTAATGGTCGCCATTATTATTATTATGATTATTATTATTCCATGGAGTTCGCTAATAGCTCTTTCATTGACAGCCTCTGAATCAGCAATATCTCTGCCCATAATGTCTACCTTAATACCTTTGTTCTTTCAATTCGCAATTAACGCTGGTTACGCAAAATTAATTATGGGAATACCAATATCGACTTATTTTATTTGATTGCAACCAATTTTAATCGAGTAAATAATTAAATTAATTAATAAATAAATGAACTCCGTTATAAAATTAATTTCTTCTAAGTTGAGGGTATAGATTCCCTCGATAAGGTTGGGTTGATTTGTACTGACAAAGTACGCAATTGTTCTGCTGCAACTACTTTCGCCAAGTACACTTAGGAGCGATTATGCCAGCCAAGGATTGTGACTGAAACCTCGATTGGAATTCAATGCACGTCAGCCTATGATGAGATCTCATACCTGCTATAGAACTAGTGAACAGGTGCGTCGCTCTTGAATTGTAGATAAACACTGAAATCCGTCTCGTCAGGTAGATCGCACCTGTATTGTCGACGCAGGCATTCGTTTGTAAGTAAACTTTTCATAGTAGGTTAATTAAGTTTCAAAAGTCGCAAGTGTTGATAAGCGTGAATCGCTTAAGAAAATATAATAAATTATTTTGTTCGAAGACTATTTATTGTAATTACATTATTATTTATTTGAATCAATTAGATTAGTTAATTAATTGATTAATTAATTAGTTAGACAACTTTTAAATTATCGTTGGTGCTCACAAACCATGCAACCAGTGGTGATCAGAATTGGAGGAGATTAATAAATGGAGGATCGAATTTTCTGTAAATAATAATATTTGTAATAACATATTTCCATAATTAATGATAAAACATTCCCATTGCTAATTGCTGCACAAGGTGCTTAACGATTCCATTTCGCTTGTAATCGTGTTGAATCGCAATGCATTGCAATAGCATTAATAATAACTTTATACTAGTATTAATAATAGCACAGTAATGTAAAACTCATTATTCATACGTAACCATATCCCAATCACATGTTATCACCTGGCTATGATTAATACTAATGGAAGGCAAATCAGTTGCAGGCTAGAAATAGAATTTCTGAGATTTTTGATCCGACGTAACTTAAGTCGAAAGTAATAACGGCAATAATAATAATAATAATAATAATAATAATAATAATAATAATATAATAATAATAATAATAATAATAATAAAAATAATAATAATAATAATAATAATAATAATAATAATAATAATAAAATAATAATAATAATGATAATGATAATGATAATGATAATGATAATGGTAATGATAATGATAATGATAATAATTATAATAATAATAATATTAATAATAATAACAACAACAATAACAATAATATTAATAATAATAATTGCAATAATAACAATAATAATGATAATCTGAGAAAAATGCCAGTTGGCATTGTTTGCGGCATCCCATGTCGATTGACGGCTTTCAGGTTGAAGTTAATTATTATTATTAAGTTTTTATTATTAAGTTAATTGAAGTTAATATAACTTTTTGTTATTAAGTTAATGTAACTCGTTAGTAACTTATTGCAATAATTATTATTCATGACCTAGTCCTGTATTATTATTGTCATTATTACAAATTATTTACTATTATTGTGTTACTCGTAATATAATTATAATTTATTTATTTATTATTATTGTGTTATTGGCAGTATGATAATTATAACTTATTTTGTCGCCCTCATCGTCACTTTCAAATCATCATACCCTCAAGCAGCAAGAAATCGCATTTTATAATGTTGAACCTGGAGAATTAAGCAAAAGATGTAATTTAAATTAAATCATAATTAATATCCAAACAATCGTAAGAATTTCATTTTTTCTTTCCTATTCTTGTGGTGATGATGATGATGATTGTTATTATTATTATTATTATTATTATTATTATTATTATTATTATTATTATTATTATTATTATTATTATTATTATTATCATCATTATCATCATCATCATTATTATTGTTGTTGTTATTATTATTATTTTTTTTGGGAATTGGACCATCCACTCAAGCTTTATTATTTCCTTTCATGTCTTTGTAAAACGCTCTTCATCCGTCTGCTTGTCTGCCTCAGTTTCGATGTTCAAGTACCGTGGGAAGGACATCATACCACTCCAACGTCCTTATCGATTTTCACATCCTCACTTCCCTTTCTTTGCCCGTCGTCATCTTCATCATCATCATCATCATCATCATCGTCGTCGTCGTCGTCATCATCATCGTCGTCGTCGTCGTCGTCATTGTCATCATTATCATCATCAACATCATCATCAGCACCATAATCATGGTCGTTGAATGTCATCATCACGATTATCATCATCGTCGTCATCATCATCATCATCATCATCGTAATTGTCATCATCATCATCATCATCATCATCATCATCACTCCATGGAGTTTTCCCCTCTTCCCAACTGAACGAAACACCTGGATATCCGGAACGACATCAGCTGTTCTTCTGCACATCGCAACTTCAAATGCTGCGCACGTGCTTCAAGTGTGCCTGGATTCTCGGCATCGTTGATTTCTTTGTTGTTGTTGTTTTTTTTTTAATTTCTTGTTATTATCACGTTATGAATGCAATAATTAACATTAAACTATTATTATTATTATTATATTAATTATAATTAATTAATTAATTGCTTCGTCTAGCCGCTTCATCCATCTGGTCACGTGCCATGTGAGGAGAAGGAATCATCGACTACTGAAGGTGACTAGAAATACTAAGTTCTACTGTTGAATGTTTGACAAATCATCATAATAAATTATGAATTATTATTAACTATGGATGTGATCCTTAAATTTGAGAGTTCCTTTGAATTGTACAATTTTTCTAATCAAAAGCTCATAAATACTCCGGCCGAACTCATCCTAATCAACTGTTCACCCTTTTAGCAAATATTTCGTTAGTAGCTCTTATTTGCCATCTCGTTCTGTTCTTTAACTGTGATCCTTGATCCCAAACAGTGCACAATTCGGTAGATTCATCTGCTAATACCACGTATGTTCTTAGACAACCAACCAAATGACAAAACGATACCTGACACCAGTTTAAAAGTGGGAAAAACTGCCAAAACAGGCAGCAATGTCTGAAGGAAACATCTGTTATACTTGTTATTATTATTTTTATTTTTTTCAAGCATCAACACTTCTTTATCCCTGGCGACTCTGTGATATTTGTTGAGGATTATTATTAATCATTAACGTATTAACGCCTTAAACTTATGAATTGACAGCAATAGCAGCAACAACAACAATAACAACAATAATAACTAAACAACAGAAATATTACCAACAGCAACAACAACAACAACAGCAATAACTAAACAACAGAAATATTAACAACAGCAGCAGCAACAACAGCAATAACAAAGTCATCTGTTCTCCTCCCGAAGACAGCATCTTCTTAATAACTAACACAAGGAACATGTGTGAAGGAACATGTGTTCCGAGCAGAAATAAATTGTATGCCAGTTGTTCCACACCTCTTAATTAAAATTCTTCTTTTTCTTCCGCATCAGCAGCAGCAAGCGTGGGATGTCTTTTCCAACGAGAAAACGCCACCGGCCATGAAAGAACGGTAGCAAAGGTGGAATCTAACGGTGACGACGACGACGACGACGATGATGATGATGATGACGATAAAGAGGTACAAAGGAACCAGGATTTGAACCAGAGGATCCTCACTTGCCAGAACAAGAACAACGGCACCACAAACACGCACACGTCTAAACGTCATCGCCCAATCAAGACTTCATCCGGTTCTTCGCATCCACCCGTCTCGATTTTTGCGTCCGCCTTCAATTCTTCCTCGTCCGCTGCTTCTTCCGTCTTTTTCCATCGGCAGCCTCCGGCTTCCTCTCCAGGGTTCGCGTCGACATATCCGCCCTACGTCCCAGCCAACTACCTCGATTCCTATTATCTCGTGCGTTGTCGAGCGATGAATCAACTGCTTGCTGGCAGAAACCAGGATGGTGACACGAGAATGAAGTATGTAAGAAATTAAATGTAAATGTAATTGTAAATGTAATCAGGTGCATCATAGAGGCTGCTTGATAAGATGATTCGGATTTAAATTTCGATGTAAATTAAACGATTTGAAGAACATTACTGGCCTTTTATCGTTATCATATCAAGCTGTAGCTAATTACGTCGGCTAACCACTGCATTTAAGTGAAGCTGTTGATATTCTTTAAATGGATTAAATGTTGTCGACTTAGAAACTCCACTTCGAAGCAGACGATAAAACACAATGGCAATTTTCCAGAAGACACGAGGTATTTTCATCAGCAATTTTCTTCAATTTTATGCTGCAAACGAATTAATAAAACTCACGAAAGCAATTTGTAGCTGCTGGACAGGACAAAATTTCCACGAGATCGCCTGGGAAGCGACCCGCTCGGACAACTTCGCTTCCAAATCCTCGTTCTATCGACCGTTCTCCGACGACGAAAGTCTGCCGAAGGGTTTCGGAGGCGGGACGAACCGAAGGGGCTCGCCGAGGTTATCCGACCTCCGTTTTTCAAGAGAAGAACAAGAGCTCGAGGCGAGTCCGTCTCCGCCCGAATCGGTTTCCGTTTCGTCGGACTTCCCACCTCCCTCGGACGAACGACTGACGGCAGCACTGGGCCTCATTTCCTTGTGCCGCTCGAAGTTCCCCGGAGAGAAACTCCCGAACGGGGAGTGCGATCCGGGGGTAGTTTTGTCGACCCGGGAGGACGAAGGCTGTGGCACCGCGGACCGTAAAAACATTCCACAATTAGAGATGAGGACGTCAGAACATTTACTTCGGGAAGCCAACGCAGAGGCTTCCGGAAGCAAAGGTATCATTAACTTTTCTGCAGTCGATTGCAGGTTTCGTCGTAATTGCTCGACCGATATATTTTAACATTCCATTTAAAAATTCATTCGTAATGAATTTTCCTTGTTCGACCTTAAGTAAAACAATTTGCGGGAAAATCTAAAGAAAAACAATTAATAACATTTACCAGCGGCCGCCCTCAAAGGAGTTTCAAACGAGCAACCACTGGTGCCAACGGATCGTCCTACGCCAAGGGTCATTCACTGGCCCGGTGTGAACGCCATAGTCGAATCGTACAACAACTACTTCATGGGTTAGGAAAATATGAAACCGGAGGCGACGGATTTCACGACGCACATTTTGCATTTTTCACGTCATTACTTTTAAAATTGTAATTAGCTGCGATTTATATTTTTAACGTGCAACGACGATGTTTGAAGATCTGTCCTCGGAAAGGGAAACCCTTCGGTCGGTTCGTCGGCATCTTTTCAACGAACGAGAAGAACTGATCTCTCGGGGAAGAAACTTTCAGAAGACTCTGAAGGCAAGGCATTCCTTCGAGGAATTGATCGATTCGGTCTTTCAATTTAATGTCTCTCTCTTATGTGGTCTCTTCACAATCTCTAATGGGAATATATTAATTATAGTTCACAGTCAATTAAAAATAAATTAACTAATGAATTTTAATCGAGAACTAATTTGTTAACTGCTCACGATCAGTCGCTCATCGAAGAAAGGAAGTCTCTGGAGGAACGCGGTCGACGAACGGCCGAACGGATCTCGAAGCTGAAGAGCTGCCTTAAGATTTGAAACGGTTATTTTCCTCGGCATATCGGCACGGACTGAAAAAAAACGTACGAACCGACTTTCTCGTGGAATTGTTTCCATGACAATATCTTTTCCCCAGAAAGGGAAGTCTAAAACATCTTCAAATCAAAAGACCAGCAAAGCTTCAATGCTGCACCATTGCCCTTGAAGACCTGTCAAACAAGCTATCTTCTACTTCTTCATCTGTGCATACATGAATCCACCCTCTGCGGCCCAGAGCTTTTTATTTTCTTGTGCAAATCAAGATCAATTAATCAAAAACGCGTTTCTAGGATTGTTTTCAAGAATAATTCGTTATTTATCGATTTTTTTGTAATTGTTCGAGGAAATCAAATTCCATTTTTACTCCGAATAAATTCTTTAATTTTGTAACCTGCAAAGGGAATTTCAAAGATGTGCAATCGTAGCTTCAGTAATTCAAACAATGTAGGAGGTCTCATCATTTGCGTAAAAAAGCTTCTTACAAATGTAAATGGTTATCGTAGCTGGTATAGGATCGCCGCCGCTTCTTCGCAGTGTTTCGTCTGTAATTCCCTTGTTTACTTGGTGGTAAATTCCGATTATCTAAATCTCAGAAATAAGCAAAAAATCTGAACTTAGTTTAAGTAGACAACCCAAGATTTTATTTAGTTTCTATGGCAGGTTAGACATTTTGTTTCCATGTCTTCGCAATCGTTGGTAAAGCATTGAGCGCCATCTAGCGAATGAAAATAAATTTTAATTAATCAATTATTTTTTTACCATGAAACATATTATTATTAATTACGCAGGTGGGTATTATGATTGCATTGTACAAATTAAATATTAACAAAACGCAATAACTACTGAGAATGATCAACCTAGCAACTATTACGTGACGGGGATTGTTAAAATGGATGCCTGGAAATGTCCAAAGAAAACCTTTTTAATTCAAATTATCTTCACAAATCCAATTTGTTCTTTCTGTTCCAGTTTCTGAAAATTGTTTATTGCCTTCTTAAGATTTAATAAATCTAATTACATGGAGAAACGAGGGACATCATTCTCTTGCAGAAGTGGACAATGATTTATGATCCATTTCAGAGGCTCATGGTCATCATCTAGGTTATGAATGGACTGCAATTCAACAAACTGACCGAGCCATTGCTTTGTCAATTTTATGGCTATAATAACCAATAGATGAAATATTATCGTTTTGTTCACAAATATTTACTCATGCACGTATACTGATGGATAATTATTAATTAATTACTCAACCATTTATTTATTTATTAATAGAGTACTGATGTTTCCAACCGAATGAATTGTGACAAAGCAAGCACATGCGTCTACAGTTTTTAAAACATCCTCGGGCTATCCATAAAAGGAGTCGGCCAAAAATTACCAATTTCTGGCCATTTTCTATATATTTTTTTCTGTCCATCCCAGTTTGTAGTTTATGGACAAACATGGCTTCAATTCTTTCATTTAGTAGTTTGCCTTTAGTAAATCATAATTTGTTCAAAAAAAAAAAAGAAAAAAGAAATAGTAAAACTCGCCCTAATATCTCAATTTCTGAGTAACAAATGCATGGAATAGGTTAAACTTCTTTTCGAAAAATTATAAAAAAAAAAAAAAAACCCGGTTTTACCCCTAACCCTTGACACGCAAGAATTTTCCAAGCAGACGAGAAACGACACACTCAAAGGGTTGACGTTAACGCAATTTGTCCAAGAGCGGGAGCCGTCTTGTTAATTTCGGTTAACCTAATATATGAGTTATTTTTCTTTTTCGGTGAAAACTTTTAGTAAATAACTTTTAACGTTTAATGGCTGTGCTGTGGAACAAGTCATAAATTTTAATCGTTCATCTTTGCAAGACATTTAGCATTTGTGATACTGCATAAAAGAATCTTAAGTGATCACTTTATTTAATTATTAATACTTAAATGTTAGTATTTAATTAATTATTAATATTAATATTTACAAGCTTGTTAATGTGACGAAAGAGTCCGAACGAAACGACCTTAAAAATAGCAGGCCGCTATTGAAAGCGAAGATATTCCGAGCCTAAG
>JAJTWR010000456.1:210000-220000 GCA_021613335.1 Whitmania pigra
AACCGCACATAGCACAAACAAAACAGCATTGAAGGGCGCCAAATGTGCCCACCTGGTAACACCTGGCTTAACAAGCATAAGCACTTGAGAGGCACATCTCGAGGTCTTTGAGTAGGAAAGGCATTCATTCAATTAAACCACGCAGACCCTCAACACTTTTCGACATTTTTCAAATTTCCCATTTTTTTCACTCCCGATCGAAATTGACGCGTTTATTTTCATCAGCAAGTCCGATCCGGAAATGGATCGTCATCATCGTCATCATCGTCATCATCGTCGTAGTCGTCATCACTTTTCCGACATCGTCAGGCATCATTTCCTCTTCTGGAGAGCTTCTTTATTGACTGCACCAGTCGTCAAATTGGATGCTGAAATTCTTCCAGCCGAAGGAGATTAACCTTAAGACTTCCTATTTCAATTCCGTGCCACTGTTAACTTCCGAAACTTACGAAAGTCTCCCTCCCTCCGCCCGTCCATCCATCCCTCCGTCCATCGCACCTCGAATAATTAGATGAAGATCAAAACCAGCATCTCCGGTAATAAATGCTGATTAGATACATAAAAAGGGAAGAGAACCAGGTGATGCAGCCTCGTGCAGTTCCGTTACGGCTCGCGTAATGGAGCATTTGAATGTTTTGCTTTATCGAGTCAATTATCAAAGGCTTACTTGTGCTCGGAAAATAAAGGCAAATTGGTCGTGCATTTCCAGGCGGCGCAAACGGCGCTATCAAATCTCCAGCCTTGGCTTGGACGGGCTTGTTTTGTACGATGCTCTCGTGTTGTATTTGTACTGCGCCATTTGAGTGGAAACCGAATCGGCATCTTAAACTAATATTATTTACTTTGAATTACATCACTGCGATGTTATTTTTATTGGAATAAATTATAAAATTCTTTTTCAAAGTCCACAATTGGAATAAATAAACACAAGCTAATCTTAAAACGTCGACATTTTAAAGCGTTACTGTTGAATCGAGAACAGTTCCATCAATTTCTTCTTCAACTCCCCAATTTCTTCATCAACCCACTCCGAATCCATCCCGCCAACAATCCCTTGAAGAGCAGTCCTTAAACTCACAGAAAATTTTCCATGAATCCGTGAGTTTTGGAAAACTGGAGAGACGGAAAGAGGGAAATGGCATCGATATTTCCACGCCCGGAGAGAATCGTTGGAGCGTAACTCGGCACTATTATCACTTTTCCGATCGGACACGTATCGTAGTTTTCTTGCTTTTCGAGAACTTTTGCAGTCAAAGTGTTTCAATGACCATTTTTGTATCGAAAGTGTTTCAATGACCATGTTTGTATCGAAAGTGTTTCAATGACCATTTTTGTATCGAAAGTGTTTCAATGACCATTTTTGTATCGAAAGTGTTTCAATGACCATGTTTGTATCCAAAGTGGTTCAATGACCATTTTTGTATCGAAAGTATTTCAATGACCATTTTTGCATCCAAAGTGGTTCAATGACCATTTTTGCAGCTAAAGTGTTTAAATGACCATTTTTGTAGCGCTTGATTCCGACTGCTCTCAATAGAATCGACAGCTTCAAAGCTTCTTAATCTTTCAGCCTCCGTGAAAAGCACCGATAAAGCCAGGACTTATTTTATGACTCGCTTTCGATTTTTTTTAATTTTACATTTTATTTTGTATTTTTAAAATATATTTATTTATTTTTATATTTATTGTTTTAGTTATTTGATTTCATGTGTAATGAATTTATTTGATTTCATTTTTAATGAATTTATTATAATTTCATTTCTAATCAATTTATTATAATTTCATTTTTAATATTTTTATTTGTTTTTTTTTTCTAATTATTATAATTTCATTTTAAATGATTTTATCTCATTTAATTTCCTTTTTTAAAAGAACTGAAAAGCGTCAATGTTGAGCAAAAAACATGTTTTAAAATACAAAATATAATTGTTATCCGATCCGACTGCATGAAATGACGCTAGACTTAACAAATCATCGCCTGGAAAAAAAAATGGTGGAAGAGACCGTGGTTAATATGGACAGCTTATTGTTATTCATTTAGTCCGTGGAATGCATGCGACGCTGACTAGATTCTTAACTTGGAGTGCTCCTAATTATGTACAATTTGATGACTTAACATTCTAATCGATTCTAGAGAAAGATTACTTAAAGACGAATAGTAGTACACCTGCATCTCGGAATATGGGATTCTTATTTGCGAGGGAAAAACTGCTTAAGGACAGGATGATGCCTGCACGAAAATGCACGGATCTGAAACAGTGTTCCGATGCGAATTCCGGATTAATGTTTGGCAGCCTCACTCTTTGCCAAATCACGTGGACATGGAGATGGAAGGATGGACTGAAGGGAGTGAGACGAATGCAGATCCATTACGTAATTAATGTCCGACATTGAATGGAAGTCTCGGTTCAAAACTTTCGGCATCTGAAGCACCTCTTGAAAAGAATCTTATGGAAAGCTGCTCTGAAGTCCGGATTGAAGATGGTGTAGATGACGGGATTGAGCAGGGAGTTGATGTACCCCAGCCACCCGATGATGCTCGTCACCAGCGTCGGGTAGCGGCACTGCGGCTCGTGGCAAAAAGGCCTTACAGTGGCTACTATGAAGAACGGCAACCAGCAGATTATAAAAGTCCCGGTGACTATGGCCAGAGTTCTGGCGGCTTTTCTTTCTCTCTTCTGTTCAATCTTTTCTTTGGTCCTCTGTTCTCTGGTCAAGGTGCTCTTGGAACTGCTCTTTCCGAGCCCCGTGAGGGTCAGGTTTCGCGAGGGAAACTTCCTCGGAAGAGAGGAAGATTGAGGTGATTCGACGCTTCCCAAAGCCACCGTGGCCGTACTCTCGCTGCTCGTCTGGGTCTTGTAATGATTGACAGACGAATGGCAAGTGTCCTCGTTGTTGCTCTCGACGCTGTCAAAGTTGGTGCAAGTTTCGGTCGTGCTCGAAAGAGAGCTGAGATGCTTGAGATGGGCGCGTCTGTGGGTCGGTCTGACGGACTTGAGGTACGTTGGACAGCCGCCTGCTGTTTTATTGCTTTCGTTTCCGTTCTCGGGAAGAATCGGAATTTCCAAGTCCCTTCTGTTCGTGGCCGGCTTTCTGAATCTCTGGTCTTGACCGACATTTTCGACCCTGCCGAACTTAAAACTTGAATTTGCAGAGTCGGAATCGTCGGACTGCTTGACGTAAGCCTTGACGTGCGAATTAGCAGCCGCGGCCGCAATGACGACCGTGGTGGTGGTAGTTTCCGTGGCGGCGTAGCCGACTGCCGTCAAACTCGTCATCATCATCATCGTCGATTCGCTGGCTTTCTGATTCTTTCTGATAGCCGGCGAGCTGGTATCGCTTCGCGCGTCCAAGTCTTTGTTCGCGACGTTCGTCAACTCTCTCAGTCTGACCTTGAGCGAAACATCCTCCGTCGTTGTCGTCGTCGTCTTCTTCTTCCTGAAGGCCTTCTTGCGAATGCGAGATTTGGCGGCGGCGTAGACTTTGTAGTAGATGATCATCATGGAGATCAGGGGCAGATAGAAAGCACCGAGCGTCGAGAAAACCGTGTACCCCAAGTCTTGACTGATGAGGCACTTGCCCGTCTGGTTCGGATCGGCCAGTGGCGGCTTCCAGCCGAAAAGCGGAGGAACGGAAATGATTATGGCCAAGGACCAACTTAGGGCGATCATGATCAGGATTCGTTTGGCGGATCTGTGGCAGACGTAATCTATCTGCGTGACCACCCAGTATCTGTCGAGAGAGATGGCAACCAAATGGAGTATGGAGGCAGTGCAACAGATGACGTCAAATGACGTCCAAATGTCGCACAACAGCGAACCGAGGTACCACTTGTGCGTCACCTGTCAATTAATTGAATTAATGTCACGATATGTTATTTTTATTTTTATTTTGTCCACAAATGTCAAAAATTGTCGAGTGAACGTAGAAGCTCGTCAAAAATATGAGCCAATTTCAAGTCCATCCAGGGTACCCTCAAACTTCATCCAAGGTACCCTCAAATTTCATCCAAGGTACCCTCCATCTTGGCATCTTAATAGCCGTCCTAGCGCTGGACATAAATCGCCTGTTTACCCGGCCGCAGTAAAGAAAACTTAGTAAGACGGATACTTTTAGTTGGAGGAATTTCCAAGCAGGAGATTCAAGCATGGCAGATAAACTGGAACAAGGGGAGAACTTCCGCCATTAAAACCCAAAGATCATAAATACTCGGAAAGCATCGGGGAGCGCTATATAAATGGAAAGGAATGTAGACGGAAGCATTATTATTCCACGGCAATGTCGATAAGATTCAAACTGATTTAATATGAAGAAATCATTAAAAGTAATTTTTGTTGTTGTTGATACAAATGATGTACTTTAAAATTTAATAAAATAAACTATTTAATAGAAGTGGAAGTGAAATAATGATTATTTATAAAAAAAATAATATTTTTATAAATTATTAATTTTAATTATAATTTATGATTAATATAGTATATATATTAATGCTTATAAAAATTATTTAATTGTTATTTATTTAACACTCGATGACCCAAATGTTGTTGCTCATGTCACGAAACCCGATTAATAAAAATTAATAAAAAAATAAAATAAAAGAATATTTTAAAAAATGATTAAAAGTTTATTAAAGCCTTGTGGGATTTCAGCTGGAAGGCGATTGGCCGTTTAATGAAATCAGAGAAGATGAGCAATTTTTAAAAGTAATTTTCAAACTAACGGCTTCAAATGATGGGGAATATGATGATGGTGGTGGTAATGATGGTGATGATGATGATGATGATGATGATGATGATGATGATGATGATGATGGATGATGATGATGATGATGATGATGATGATGATGATGATGATGATGATGATGATGATGATGAGATGATGATGATGATGATGATGATGATGATGAGATGATGATGATGATGATGATGATGAGGATGATGATGATGATGAGATGATGATGATGATGATGATGATGATGATGATATGATGATGATGATGATGATGATGATGATGATGATGATGATGGTGATGATGATGATGGTGATGACAATGATGGTGATGACGAGAAGGAGGAAGAATTTTACCCTTAGACCACCGTCGGAAATATTCAGAGACATGATATTACATAATCACTTTTATCGCTATCATTATCATCATCGTCATCGTCATCATCATCATCACCATCATCCATCCCAATTCCAACATTTCCAAGCCTTGTAATCAAGCACCAGCCATGCAATGGAAGCTGTTTATACCTGGAGTCATGCATTTGTTTCCAACGACATTGTTATTATTACAACTATTATTAATATTTGTGATTACGGTTGTTAATCAAGCATTAATTATATTGCTATAAATAACTTGCATCAACCGGTATAATTATTGGTTTTATCAAAGATAGTAATATATTTATTATCGATATCTATTTTGCGCATTCATTATCGAACAATTCAATTCCACTATAACAACCTTACAAATTATCATCATCATCATCATCATCATCATCATCATCATCATCATCATCATCATCATCATCAATCATCATCATCATCATCAATCATCATCATCATCATCATCATCATCATCATCATCATCATCATCATCATCATCAATCATCATCATCATCATCAATCATCATCATCATCATCATCATCATCATCATCATCATCATCATCATCATCATCATCATCATCATCATCATCATCATCATCATCATCATCATCATCATCATCATCATCATCATCATCATCATCATCATCATCATCATCATCATCATCATCATCATCATCATCATCATCATCATCATCATCACCCAAGTCATCATCATCATCATCAAGATCACCTCGTAAACGGCAGCAATGGGCATGACGAGAACAGCGACGAGAAGATCGGCGACGGCGAGTGAAGCGATGAGGAAGTTTGCAGCATTCCTTAAGTTCTTCTCGACTGTAATCGCTGCAACCACGAACACGTTTCCTACGACCTGATGATGATGGCGATTATTGATTAATTAATTTATTTATTGTATTAATCATGACAACCAATTATAAACAGTTCAATTAATTAATTATATTGATGATGCCAATTATCAATTATAAACAGTTTAATTAAGTAATTATATTGTATTAATCATGACGACCAATTTTAAACAGATCAATCAATTAATTATAATAACCATGGCAACTATCAATTATAAACAGTTCAATTAATTAATTATATTGATCGTGACAACCAATTATAAACAGTTTAATTAATTAATTGTATTAACAATGACAACCAATTAAAACATTTTAAAAATTAATTTTAACAACCAATTAAGCTCAACTTAATTAATTAATATCAGTGATGACAGCCAATTAGAAACAACTTAATAAATTGATATCAACCAGTTAAAAACAATTATTAAATAATTTAAGTAATGGCTTATTCACGTCATTAATATATATTGAGCTATTATCTAAAATAAGTAATATGAAATTATGATTGGCTTTTAACATAAAACAACAATAATAATTATAAATAAAAATGTATTAATGATTTGACTAATTATTAATAATCGATAATTAAATTTTATAGTAATTAAACGTTCTTAAATGGATATAAATTTATGAATATTCAGCATAATTATAATTAAGTTTTACAGTAATTAAATGAACAAAAATTCATGAATATTTAGCATAATTATAATTAAGTTTTACAGTAATTAAATTAACATAAATTCATGAATATTCAGCAACAAGACCAACACGACATTCTCATTTCTGTTCAGTTTTACTAACAACAGTTCAGCGATAACATCTCCCGTCATCTGCTGGGATTTTGAGGTCTTTCCAATCTCAGAAAGTCATTTGAATTTTCGATATTATTCCAGACATTTTTACTTATTTAAACTCTAAATTTATTATTTAAATTCTAAAAAAATATGTATAGGCGAATTACGTAAACAATAATGTTTATTTTATAATTTCAACCATTTAGTTTAATTAAACAAACGTCCAAAATATTCATAATTAACCCATAAATTTAACTATTTACATGCTCAAAATAACCCTGATTAATCAATTAATTTAACCAATTACATATTTAAATTGACCATAATTAATTTAAATTGTTTTCAAATACCAAATAGCGCTATATAAGTGACTAGTTAAATGAATTAAACAATAACAATAACCGAATAATTCTAATTAATTCTAAATAATATCATTAATAATTAATTAACAAATTAATCAATTAGTAACATTAACAATACTTATTAATTAATTGTTGATTAAGAATTATTTCTAATTAATTAATCCCAATTAGTTCCCACCGTAGCCAGAATGATGAATCCCAGCAGAGCAGACACCAAGACAACGAAGAGCGGTAGTTTGTGGATCTTCTCGTAAAGATCATCACCATCACCACCGTCTTCCTGATCACGTGACGAGGAATTGCTGAGGAGGACGACGACGATGGAGGCGTTTCCGTCCGCCCCTGCATCCCTAGTACCCTCGTCGTATCTCCGCAGGTTCGATTCCTGGGTCATCCCTGGGGTGCTGCTCAGGGGGGGTCAAAAGGTCAAGTCCATTGACCTGGAACGATAAATTTCAGAATACGGGACGTCTGATTTCCAGCGAGAATAACGGTTTTATAATATTACTATTATAATAATAATAATAATAATAATAATAATAATAATAATAATAATAATAATAATAATAATAATATAATAATAATAATAATAATAATAATAATAATAATAATAATAATAATAATAATAATAATAATAATAATAATAATAATAATAATAATAATAATAATAATAATAATAATAATAAGAATAATAATAATAATAATAATAATAAATATTAATAATAATAATAATATAATAATAATAATAATATAATAATAATAATAATGATGATGATGATGAAGAAGAAGATTATAATACTGATGATAATTGATATTAATGTTAATAGCAAAGGTATAACCACCGTGTCTAATTTTTAATTGAGTCTTATTTATTATTACTATTATTACCAAAATATATTTTTTCTAAAATATTATTTTTTTATTTAAATATTTTTTTAAACATAATTTTTATTATTATTAAATTATTATTTGGAAATTAGAATTTTAGAATTAAAATCAAATTAAAATATAATTTTCAAAATAGCATTTTTCCCATAACTTGTTGTATTATTCAATGCAAACAGCCAATAAACTAAGGATTGATGGATGATCAAATATTTTATTTTATTTAAAAAATATTTATTTTAAAAATATGGTGTCGGAAATTGGTGGAGAAACCGTATCATGGTGGAGATGGGTTTTTGATTAATCGGTCGATGATGATGATGATGATGACGATGATGATGACTATGACGATGACGATGACGATGACGACGACGACGTCGATGACGATGATGATAATGATGATTGTGATGGATATTGTGTAACACTGGCAATTTATAACCTAAACAGACATCAGAATTATGTTACAATTATAAAATCTTTACATGTGATAACTCAAAATATTTACAATTTCATTTAACATAATTTCATTTAGTTCGTTTTTGTACAGATACATTGACATCATCATCAAGACGGGTTTAATATTTACAAAACCAAAAACAACATAAAAAGAATTAAGAACGAAATTAATTTTTTAGTTTGTTTTGTTTTCAGATTATTAAATTAATTAAATTAATGTGCGAAGATAATAGCTTTTCTCTTTTCATGAATGTTGTTTCCCTTAGCAGAATATCATGAATTAGATATTTTGGGGTCTTAATTGATGAGCACTAACTTAACTGACTATCTAACTTACTGCAATATAATAATATGGGCAGCAACTTATAATTATCACATTTACATCAATTGAATGTATTGAAAAAAAATGGATTGTACGAATGATTTTCTTATTATCATCAACTTCATTATCAACTGCCTCTGTCTTCTCTGACAATAGTCTGTTAAATAAATCACAAATTCGTAATTTACAAATTGCTCTTTTCATGATTTCTTATGATTTCAATTCTATTCCAAAAATAATTTCTGTTTTTTCCTATCAAGCAATAATTACAACAATCTTTCACACTTTCTACGTAATAAACATGAATATAGTCCGTCTTTTTCCAAATCCACAATTATATTATTCCCCATTCAATGTTATGGCCCAAGACTTTACTCCTCCATACCCTTATCTATCAAGGATCTAATTCAGTTAAACACAGTTAATTCAGTTAAAAGCCCTATCAAATTATTTTATTTATTAACACAAAATGTCTTTAAAACAATATTTATTTTGTGGAAGTGTATATAGCTTACGATTCTGCATATAACTACTTCCAGGGTCAGTCCAATGGCGGAAGTATGTGCTTACATAAGGATGGTCCTTATTTGAATTTATTTAGTGCTTTCGATTTTTTTGATTTTTTCTGTTTATATAACTAATTATGGCTTGTTTCTATGATTCAATAAACTCATAAAGCAGGAATAAAATATTTCCAGACTGATCTAAAAATTACGTTTATAAATATAATAATGTAAAATATAAAAATACAAAATATGAAATATGAAAATTTAAAATATAGATGTTTAACTAATAAAAAAATTTTAAATATAAAATATAAGAATATAAAATATGAAATATGAAAATATAAATGATGAAATATGAAAGCATAAAAAAATAAATTATAAAATATGAAATATAAAAATATTAATGATAAAATATGACATATGAAAATATAAAATATAAACTATAAAATATGAAAATATAAAATATATATTATAAAATATGGAATATGAAAATATAAATTATGAAATATGAAAATATAAATGATAAAACATGACATATGAAAATATAATTTATGAAATAAAAAATATGAAAATACAAGAAAGCAGCAGAAATTAATTCCTGTTTCTTCGTTCAATTGCACCTCATCACGTGATCGGTTCTACGGACAGATAGATATCCGTGTGACAACCACCTTCATAAAAAAGATGATAATTATGA
>JAJTWR010000456.1:227500-230000 GCA_021613335.1 Whitmania pigra
AACGACCTTCATGGAAGGAAGGTTCGACAGAGGCAACGGTTACCTAATTAAATATTAATAAGGTCCTCCAACAGTCTGGAGGAGGCGGAGTCTTGGTGGGATATTTATGAATGTAATTATAATTTCATTAATCGTGGATCAATTGACCGTTATGACTATGCTAATGGGTAGATGAATCAACGGATGAGTTGATGCTGCTGATGGGTGAGGTAATGGTGATTATGATAGTAGTGTTCGCGGTGATGGTGGTGGTGGTGATGATGATAGCGGCGGTGCTGATGATGATGATGAGATGATGATGATGATGAGATGATGATGATGATGATGATGATGATGATGTGATGATGATGATGATGATGATGATGATGATGATGATGATGATGATGATGATGATGATGATGATGATGCTGATGATGATGATGATGATGATGATGATGATGATGATGATGATGATGATGATGATGATGATGATGATGATGATGATGATGATGATGATAGTGAAGGAAAAGAGACGCGCGGACAGGACCTGCAAACAAAATAACCGCATGGTTTATGGGATCCATATTGACTAATGCATCCTCCAATGCATCACAGTCTTCCAATGACCGCACAGATGACGATGACGATGATGATGACGATGATGATGACGATGACGATGACGATGATGATGATGATGACTATGATGATGACGATTACGATGACTATCATGCTACTGCTGCTGCTGATGATGATGATGATGAAGATCGCAACGATGACGGGATGGATGTGGAGTCTTTTGGGCAGGCGATTGAAATTTGAACGTAAAAAAGGCGCGAATCGATGCCAACAACATTGAACAGAAAAACATTCCAAGCGCACGTTGTGAGATAATGAAGACGGAGAGAGGAATGAAGGTAGAGACGAGGACAACGCGAGTATCATTATCATCATCGCCGTAAATTCAGCATCGTCATCAGGAGCACCACCTCCGCTGTAACTTGTCTGAACATGTGTCAGCATCTTCTAATCTAATGGAGGTGTTGCGTGTGAACGTCGTCAACAAGGATGGACGGACGGACGGACGGATGGATGGATGGGATGGATGGATGGATGGATGGATGGATGGATGGATGGATGGATGGATGGATGGATGATGGATGGATGGATGGATGGATGGATGGATGGATGGATGGATGGATGGATGGATGGATGGATGGATGGATGGATGGATGGATGGATGGATGGATGGATGGATGGAGATGGATGGATGGATGGATGGATGGATGGATGGATGGATGGATGGATGGATGGATGGATGGATGGACGGATGGATGGATGGATGGATGGATGGACGGACGGATGGACGGATGGATGGATGGATGGATGGATGGATGGATGGATGGACGGACGGATGGATGAATGGGCCGTTGAAAGAAGGGTATTATGAAGGTGAAAGGTCGTCATAAAGAGGAGCCCAAGAGTCTCAGTGCGGCAGGTGTGTGACGTGCAACTACGTCACAGTTTTGTGACCTTTGAACTCTTGGCATCATCATCACCATCATCATCGTCACCTTCATTGATCTTTCTTCAGACTGAATTCCCTTGTGGTTCTCTAAAAGTGTAGATCTTTTCACATTTCTATTTATAAGTTATTTTAAACTTAAATTATGGTTTATTTTAAACTTAAATTATGGTTTATTTTAAACTTAAATTATGGTTTATTTTAAACTTAAACTATGGTTTATTTTAAACTTAAATTATGGTTTATTTTAAACTTAAATTATGGTTTATTTTAAACTTAAATTATGGTTTATTTTAAACTTAAATAAATAAATGACAATTTATTTTAAACTTAAATAAATAATTTATAGTTTATTTTAAAATTAAATAAATGAATGACAATTTATTTTAAACTTAATCTTTCTGACATTCATCCGCTGGAATGCTGGCGTCGGAAATCAAAGTAAAAGACGAACGTAGTTTCTGCCACTTTCAGAAACAGGAAGGATTTTTCCAATCCAGGAGTTCTTTCACTTTCCAATTCCATCAATTTCCATCGGAAAATGGAAGAGAGTGATTGATTGAACGATTGCGGATGAACATTCATTGAAAACGTTTCCTTAAATTTGATTATTTCGTAAATAAATTTAATAATATTCTCTTATTCTGTAAATGCATTAATATAGTTATATGGTTATATCCCTAGTCCTGATTTGGGATATAACTTAATTTGTTAAATTATTAATATATATATATACTTATATATTATATATATATTAAATTATTATTTTATATATATATTTATAATTTATTATATATACTATATATATTATATATATATTAATTTATTATTTTAACAAATTAAGTTATATCCCAAATCAGGACTAGGGATTAAAGATGACGATGACGACGATGATGACGATGAAGACGACGACGACGATGACGACGATGACGACGATGACGACGATGACGACGATGATGACGATGACGACGATGACGACGATGACGACGATGACGACGA
>JAJTWR010000456.1:235000-257500 GCA_021613335.1 Whitmania pigra
ATCATCCTCGTCATCGTTATCGTCATCGTCATCGTCATCGTCATCATCATCATAATCATAATCATCATCATCATCATCATCATCATCATCATCATCATCATCATCATCATCATCATCATCATCATCATCATCATCATCATCATCATCATCATCATCATCATCATCATCATCATCATCATCACCACCATCATCATCATCATCATCGTCGTCGTCGTCGATGCGTGGTCACCTTCTCCATTCTTTAACGAACAATGCATCCCTTCCATTCACCGGTGCATGACTTCATCCATGAGTAAGTGCATGCATTCACCATGGGCAGACGGCTGGATGAAAGATGGATGAATGGATGCATGGATACAACTGCGCGTCAACCCAGAATCTAGGCATTCATTGATCGCCCCATCGATGTTTCCGGCGATAACGAAATAAATTAATTTTAATTAAAAATTGTAAATTTAACTCTGAATTACTTTATGTAATGCTTAAAAATTATAAAAATTTAAATTAAACTGCTTAGCGAAATAAATTTATCAAAATAAAAGTGCACACATGTTTAATTTTAATCATCGTATACCTTCACAAACAAATGTCAACAATACAATAGCATTCCAAATAGTCATAAACTTTCAAACCGAAAGTGAAAAAACATCAATGGAAAGTTTTCCTCAAAAAAACGAAACCAAACCTGTCGAGAGCTTGAAAACCGGAAGACAACAGGTGTGCGGAAGACAAGGAAGACGTCACGGTCTCACGTGACTGAGAATTCACTTCCGATTGGAAGTCATTCCACCTTCCATTGTCGGCGTCAGTTGCTGCTGACGTTGAAGTGGTAAGCGACACATTGCAAATCTCTCTCTTTTGAGATCATTCGAATCAGTGCATTTATGCATTCATTATTGTCGAAAATAATAATAATAATAAAATTATATTTATAATTATAATTATAATAATAATAATGCGGATTACCCTTTGCATTTGTAATCATAATAAGTTATTATTTAACCATATTTATCATATTATTTTATAACTGCCCGTAATAATCAAACTAGGTTTTAATCAACCGCAGAAATCAAAGCATGTTATAATTAACAACATTATTATTATTATTATTATCACATATTTATTATTAATATAATTAGCATAATATGTTTATTATATACAGTCATAATATTTCATAATTAACCGTAATAATATTTTCCAGGCCACTGCTGCTGGAGAATGAAGCGAGATGAAATTGCTCTTCCTATATCGGTCTCCGTTACGCGCGTCTCATCCATCCAATTGGGCTTCTACTCCTTTTCCCATTCCTCCTCCTCTTATTATTATTATTATTATTATTATTATTATTATTATTATTATTATTATTATATTATTATTATTATTATTATTATTATTATTATTATTATCACTATAATTTTATTATTATTATTATTATTATCACTATAATTTTATTATTATTATTATATTATTATTATTAATCCTATTATTCCTATTGTGGATGTTGCTGATCGTACTTCCCGCGCACAGCTCTCTGGTTCCGAGGTCTGCCTACAAATTATGCGCATTAATATTATAAATATTAATAATTATTAATTGCATGTTTTAATAAGTTAACATTCTAGGCTTTATTTGGTTTTTAACTATTTTAGAATAATTAAAATTATCAGCTTGCCATCTGCGTTTTAACAATTCCTCACCGCATCCAGCCCTCAAACCACCACCCATCCAGTCATCCATCCACCCTGTCTATCCATCCACCCACCTATCCACTCACCCATACACTCACACATCTATCCATCCGTCCACCCATCCGTCCACCCATTTGAGATACTCAGGGCGAGAGCCTGAAGGAGATGCGTGAAGATTATGAAACGGGAGAATAATGCTTCCGCTCTTCTTATACGAGTGTGTGCTGAACAGGACATCAGTTGATGGCGATGATGGTGACGATGATGATGATGATGATGATGATGATGATTATGATGATGATGATGATGATGGTGATGATGATGATGATGATGATGATGATGATGATGATGATGATGACGACGACGACGACGACGACGAAAACGACGACGATGATGATGATGATGTTGGTGAAAAGATGGTGGAATTGGTGGTGGTGAAAAAGTAAAAAGATTTCTTGTGGCACTTCCTCACATCGTTCTGTTGACAAACCGGACAAACAAACCACAGCACAGATAATAAATATGCATGAGCCGGAATTAAATCATCACTACCTTGCGCTCTCATCATCGTCATCAGCATCATCATCGTCGTCGTCATCGTCATCGTCGTCATCGTCATCGTCATCATCACCATCATCACCTTATGAATCCTTCCTGGGCGCCTGCGTGAGAATCTCTTCCAGAATGATAGCGAAGGAATTTTTGTGATGAAAACAAATGGAAAATTGGAAATCATGTTTGCTTTCCGACTCTATTCCTTCTCAGTCTACCCATCCATCCGTCCGTCTGTCCGTCCGTCCGTCCATCCATCCATCCATTCATTCATTCATCCATCCATCCATTCATCCATCCATCTGTCTCTCCGTACGACCGTCCTTCCCATCCACTCATCCATCTCCCGCGTAAATCTCAATTTCCTGCTTTGAATTGACGTCATTAGATGAAGTTCAACTCTGTTTCTGTCCGTCCAAGCCATTAACACAATTTATCGTGCCTTATGTTGTTCCTCTTGTTTTGTTTATGTTTATGTTTTTGTTTTGTTTTTTTTTTGTTTCTTTAAATTCGAATTTTTGGCTTCTTCGCTTTTCAATCGATTCCACTTTTACTTCTTTCCCGCTCATTTCATTTTCTAACCCTTTAACATCCTCTTGACGAACCCTGTGCAGTTTCCATGGCAACGCATTTGATGATTCATAAGCGGGATTTTCGGGATGCCACCAGTATTCAGATGGCAAATCGAATGGGATCATTTGAAATGATTAGACGTGCCTAGAAAGAGCCTCATCATCATCGTCCTCCTCCTCTCTTTGTCGTCCTTGTAATGTCATCATCGTCATCATCATCATCATCGTCGTCGTCGAAGTCGTCGTCATCATCATCATCACCACCACAATCATCATCATCATCATGGCAAATCTTCGATCGGAACTTTAAAAATAAAGTTTGAACTCTCAAACTTGTTTCCTGCTGTTCCAGCCAACGAACGACTGATAGGAAGGAGACATCCAAAAGCACAGGAGCAGACACAGACACAGACGTAAACACATACACAGACACACGGACACACAGACACACGGACACACGGACACACAGACACACAGACACACGGACACACAGACACACGGACACACAGACACACAGACACACAGACACTGACACAAACATCCTCGGACCAATGAAAACAAGCGCCACGAAAGGACAAGTAGGCGGACAGAAAGAGGAGTTTGAAATTAGGAGCATCCATCAATTTTCCAAGCATTCCACTCTGATTGAAAGCAAGGAGATTCATCTGTGATCCGCCTGTGTGATCGGCGAATGGAGCGTCCAATTCATGACGATGATGATGATGATGATGATGATGATGACGATGACGACGACGACAACGACGGTGATGACGACAACAACGATGATGATGGTGGTGATGGTAAAGTTATTCTACCCCTCTTCCATCATCATGGCGACGTATGACACTGTTGAAGGCTTCGTGATGCCGAACGACAAATTAGCTAATGCTGTTTTTAATTTTCAACTTTTAATTTTCAAAATGGCGCCGTAAATTCACCCGAACAAGTCTCGGAGGCGCTCAATCTAGCGCAGTTAACGTCGACGATAATGGGGCGTTTGCTGGTCTTTCCGGATTCCTTTTTTCTACTTTCGGCCCAGCAAGATGTGGCGGATGGACTATGTATGGATTCTACCATTGAGTGAATCTCACCAATGATTACAATCTTTTCATGAACTATTAATATAATAAATAAATAATTAATTAATTAACTAACTAACTAACTAACTTGATTAATTATACTACTAATCACAAAAAAATTCATTCGAAGAAAGTAAATTTTTTCATGAATGCCCAAACGGCGAACTCAGGAAGGGCGTGACGGAGGAGTTCGAGGTCATTAAACTCTGCGACACGAAGAAATTGAATTCATGCACCTTATTTGTAATTCACCCATTCACGCTGCATTCCCAATCTACTCATCCATTCATTCTGTCGACATTTTCATCAATCCATCCATCCATCAATCTAATCCATTATTAAAGTTTTTAGGGCTTTTCCCATGTTCCCTGAAAAAAAGAGAAATAGTTAGTCTACTCTTTGCAGCTAAACATAAAATAAAACTTACAAAAAAAAATAAATAAATAGCATAAAACAGCAACATAATTTCGAATGTCTGGCTGTAAGGAAAACTGGAAAGTTTATTTTGATTTACACATTCCAGGGTCTCCCATCCGTCCACAAAAGACATATTGAATGCTTCGCTGCAGTCGTAATTTGAAATAACGTTGCGATTTAAATTATAACTTTAATTTTCACAATTAAACGTTGTTAGTTATTTATAATATTTATAATAAAATTCAGAAATATTCACAATATATTCGATAACGTTTTCCTCATCAGCAACTAATTGTAAATCAATGTTCTTCATTCGTTGCCATGACACCGAGTAGGTTGCGGAATCATCAAAGAGATGGTTAATGGCACTCCCAAGTCTCTAAAAGTCAATGCCTTGCTTAACTTAAGTCTATTCAGGTTCAAATTTTTATAATTACCCAATTTCAAGCATTTGCCTAATTTTAATTATTCATAAATTGACCATTTTTACATAAATCAGTATTTGTTTCAATTGGAAATTCTCAGTTCGTAATAATTGCGATTTGCTTTAGAAAATGTTTTGTCGTCTTAAATTCTTTTAAACAAAAAACAACTTCATTTTTTTCAGTCATTTTTATAAATTAAATTATTTATTACAAATAAAAAAACCTCTTAATAAACAAATTTATGAAATAATGGTTAAACTTTCTCTGGCATCAGTCGGTTCTTTGTTAGTAAATATCGCCATGCTGTTTATTGTGTGCCGCTGTGATTGTTTATGATCTGAAAAATAGAATTATTTATTCGCAATGCATCTTGAAGGAACAAATTAGTTGTCTACTTTATTTTATCTAACTTGCCTAATGGCTTACCGAATCCGATTTCAATAACTTCCTAATTGGGATTCTGTCCGTTCTTACGCCAATATTACCATAACCGTAAATAATGGTGAACAAAAAACGGAAAATCGAAGTAAAAAACTTGAACGAACACTTATCGTGTTCGCTATGCAATGGCTACCTAATCGACGCCACAACCATCACAGAATGTCTGCACACTTGTAAGATCGTTTGTATAATCATTCACCAATTGGGAGAATAAAATGTAAATAATCTCCAATTGCTTTTGTCCCGTCCGAATTTTTGATGAATATGCAGAAGGAATGCTGATAATTATTTTTAATGCTAATGTATGTTACAGTAGCATTTATCTGGGCTTGACTCATTGTGAATGATTGAAAAATCGTTTGCTTGTTGAGTAATTGTCATTGATCTGTCAATGCGTTGAAGATTTTTTTGGTTGAAAATAAATCTGCTTCATTTTGAATGTCGTACGAATTCAGTTTGTAGGTCGTGCATCCGTAGACAGCTGAGCATCAAACCAAATTGTCCAACTTGTGAGAAAAATGATCCAAATTTGTGCCCAAAGTCTAGTCCAAAATTAAGGTAGGTCATCCTTCTAATTATGACATCAGTTGCTCATAATTAAAATTAAATTATGCAACAAGGCTTGACAAAGTACCATTTCGTGTTATTATTGTTACTGTTACTAACACTAGTTATGTTATTATTACTAATACGAATATCTTAATGACAATTATTACCATAACCTTGAATATTCCAGACACGACAGGACATTGCAATCTTTGGTTTACAAAATAGTACCAGGACTATATCAAAGTCAGCCTTAAATCTGTTGTAGCTTTTAAAAAATTGTTTATTAATAAAATTAATCCTCACGTTATAACATTATTTTTTATCTCACCCTCATATTATTAATGATTTGATTATAATCATTAAAACTTGTCTTATTAATTTGTTTATAATATTTTACCTTATTTTTTGTTTTATAATCTTTTAAAATTCATCAGGGGAGCTTTCGTGCAGAACAAAATTCGTTCAGACGCATTCGGGACAAGGTAACCTCATTTATTGGTTAACCTAATTTCTTGGTTAACCTGATTGCATATTTACGAATTACGTCATCACCCCTATCGTGCATACATTGAATTGCCCAATACTGTAAATTAGCAATAGGGCCACATGCAACATACATGTGTACATATGTATGGTAATATTTAGAAGCCCGTGTGAAATATTATTTCGAAATCATCGAGAATTCTCACGCATTCAAATTCCCGTTCCTTCAGACGATCGCATCGTACGATGGAGCGATGAGGTACCCCGGGACAAGAAAGCGCTCACCAGTCCTGGGTTTTCCAAGGATGAAATCTTCAGCATCTGCCTCAAAAGACAAACCAAGTTAGCGACTTAAGTTTTCATTTCATTTGATTGAGAAAGTTTTTATCACCGCTTTTCGAGAGAATTGCGGTTCCGTGGATGCGACGTATTTATTTCCTGTTTGAAATCCGTGATGCATCAATGTCTTTTTTTTTATCAATTTTGTAAAAACTGCCGAACGATCCTTCCAGCAATCTGGGACGCATCGGGAATGCCACGTCGGACATCCAGAGTTTCTTGGCATGTCCCGGCCACGTCTGCGTGGGAGCCCTCAAGAAGTTTGTCCTCATGAAGCTGGGATTGTTGAAGGACTGGCAGGTCAGAATGGGAACTGGATTTTAGATCTTAAGTCTTTCTGAAAGTAGTTTTTGATACATGATTTACGTAGACTAATAGAGTTATAGGAAGGGATCAAAGGAGCTATATTGTATGATGATTAAATTTAATTATATTTATGATTAAATTTAATTAACCTATTGCCTAGTAACACTGGCTGTTGAATTTAAGGTCATATTTTTCAACAATCTCGAAAGTTTTGCGGACGGATGTACGCTGGTCGACGTGGCATACATCAAGAGATGGGACAAGGTCAGAGTGGAGATTTATTTCTACTTTTCCCTAAACTCTGTCAATATGACACTTGACATTGATATAAATTCATTAAAAAAAAATTTATTGGGGTATGTTTAGCTAATTTCATTAAAGTATCTTGTATATCAATAGAGCTTTTGACATCGGTATGTGTTAAGTACTATAACTTTTAATATGAAATTACTGGTATCTTTGCTTTTATTATGTGTGCTTAGTATGAAATTAATTTTTTTCTGCTATTCCATCAGCACAATACAGCTTTAATATTCATATTTCATAGAAATAACAAAATTCTCCTTACCCCACTTCAACCAATTCTAAAACCCCGACAACCATTCCTTGGCATTAAATGAGCTCTTAGCTGAGTCTTAAAGCAATGTTAATTCACTTTGACATTTAAGCTACTTTTCCGACAGCTGTCCCCTCTCGTTCTCGACTATTACCTCATCAATCCCCACGTCAACGGGCTGCAGTTGACGAGGAGCACCAAAAAAAGACCTCGAACGGTCGAACCGAGCGCGGACGGGCCGAGCATCGGAAACAACTCCGTGCGGATCACCGAAAGCTCCCCCACTTCGGGCATCAAGATAAGGATCAGGCTTTCCGAATCAATCAGACAAGAGAGGCATTCGACCCGAAATGAAGAATCGCGACGAAATTCAGAAGATGGCCTCGCGTCGTCTTCGCCCGGAGTTGAAATCAAGCAAGAAATGATGTCTCCGCAAAAGAACGCAGAACAAAATAGCGAAGAAAGAATGAACAAAATTGACGAGGAGGATTTCGAGCCACCTCAGAAAAGAGGAAGAGTCGATGGCGAGGCTATAAATCCCAATCAGACGAGCAGCCTCAACGACAATAACGACGGTGTTAATGCAAACAAAAATTCAATTCCAGTCGAGAAAAGTAGCTCAGATGCATTAAAAAAGAAAAGGGGCAGGCCAAAAAAGACCGGCAGCACCTACGGGAAGCTCTCGATTCTGTCTTTGTTAAAAAGAAGATGGTCCCAGGAACCTCAAATCAAGAAAGAGCTTCCTACCAGTCCAGAGAAAGATTCTGAAGAAGCAACGTCCTTGCTGAAAGAAGAGGGGAGGCAAGAATCCCTCGGACCGAACGAGTTCGAACCGATAGGAGATGGCCTCGGTGGCTTATCGAACGGAGGTAATGCATCCGGCACGGATGGTAACACTTCCATAGTGACATTCAGGGAGGATAATCAGGAAGCAAGCCATCAAACATCCCCTCAGAAAATTATCTCCAAGCCGTGCACTCCTGTCAATGTTGCAACTTCCTGTCTCGAAACCTCGGCCAACGGCCTAGGCGCCGCTGACGTACAGGCAAACGCCCTCGGATTGAGTTCTCAAGTCGACGACGTTTCTAAGGGCGCTAAGAACGGGGTCTTTGGCCACGTCGATGCACAGCCAAAGTGTCCCGACATTTCCATGCTGAGTCAATCGGCAGATCTTCAAAGACTCCTCTTGCTCGCCCAGCAACCAAATCTATTTGTCCCGAATGCTGAAATTTTAGCAGCATATAACCAGAAACTCTGCGAGTTAATAGCTTCTCAGAATCCCTGTCCTCCAAAACTCCTCGAGGGCATTCTGTCCTTCCAGCAACAGCAGCAACCGACTGTCCAACTAGGGGGAAATCTAGTCGAGGGCACGGCCAACATCAACGGCGAAATGTTCGCCCCCACGAAGTTGCCTCAAGTGCCACCGGACTATCTCAGCAGCATCCTCCTCGGGCAGCAAGTTCCGCAGATGCTGCTCAGCTATCCCCAATTACCCATGCAATCTTTGGTCCTGCCGCAGGGATACGAATGCGGCCTAGTGCAGAACGTACTCGCACCCAATCAAAAATCCAACCTGGAAACTGCGCCTCTAACGGCAGATCACATGTCCTCTCTCACGGTCCCTCTCCCGTACAACTTCGTCTACCCCTCGGTTCCTCCGCAATACCTTCCCGAATGTGCCAACTACTACATGGGTCAAGCTCTCCAACAGGCAGGCAATCCGTTTGAATTTTTTCCAAAATCGAATTATCAAGAAATCCCCCAGAGTTATGAAGACAACAAAACAATGAGAAACAAGTCCTTCCTATCTGACGAAGGAATGCAAAGGGCTGCCAGCATCGACTACTTGACCAATCAGGCCGAGGTAGTCAACGGGTGCACAGAGAGACCCTTGTTTTCTCCGATGTCCGTCGACGAAGACGACAAAAGGGCGGGGCTCATACCCGAATCTGCCCTCGATCCCAGCAAGGAGATAGGTGCTGAAAAATGTGACAGCTTGTTGAATGGTTCGCACACCAGCGACGTTTCTGTATAGCCGAATAATCTATTTTATTTGAAACTGCTTCTACAGATGAATTGCCAAATTCGATCATGTTGTTCTCTCTGTAACCTACGATCTTGCATTGAATATTTTTTAGCAAATTATTTATTATCATCCGTGCACAATCTTGACATCTTTTCTTTTGGTTCTTACATATCTAGACATAAAATAGTTTGCTCGTTTGCAGTTGTCGAGAAAAATTAACTCTGCATTCGTGGGTAAACACTTCATTAATATGAATTCATATTAGTATGAATATGAAAAGCTAACTGGAGATTTGCGAGGCTTGGCACTTAGGGCCGTAGAGAGCCCGATCGTTGTTGTTATTGTTAGCGTTAGGTTGCCAGGGGCTCGGCACTCGTACCGATAGCCCGATGGCACTTTCCAGTATTGTCACTTGTTTCATCGGCTAAAAAGGGTACTTTCGATTCGTTTTTTATTTGTCGTCGTAGTTGTTTGAGTGAGTTTTTTTTCGCTCGTTTAATGTCGACGAAGCTGTGAACATTAAAGATGGCCGTTTTGAGAACCGTCGGAATAGTTGAGTTGCACTTCAATTCGATTTTCGGTTACGACTTAAAAATTGTCGAATGTTTAGCTTTTTTTTTGCAGCCAAAACACTTTCTATCACTGACGAGGAATTCATAGATCGATAAATAGAAAACGCAGCGGCGAGACCATGACGGCGTCAGCAACAAGATGCATAGAACTAAAAATATTCTTGGCACAGTTTCAGACACGAACGTGCTGCGCGGCACAACCGCGTAATTAGCAGTTTGAAATCGGTCGGTAAAATCTAGAGGGACGAGAAAAAAATATCATTTCACTGTACACGGAAAACGCTAATCGCAGCAGACCATACCGGCGGGCGAGCGCACGTAATCTCCGAGGCTTGACCCGAATTTTAGCGTCCTCTTAGAGCTCAAAATCAGGTCAGTTTGCACTCATTGTTATCAAATCCGAACCTCTCACGGCCCTGTAAAACGCAGAATGACGACATTAGACAGAGAGTCGTCTCTAATCGTTTCTCTAACTTACCTTACTAAACACTCCAGCCGGGGGTTCATGCACGTGACGCCTAACACTGAAAAAAAAAGAGAGGAAGAGAATCTCGCTCAGAAGAAATCATGAACTCTACACTGAGAAAGAAATAAAGGCAAATACGCGCGCGAGAGATTACCTCGAACGAGCGAATCTCAAATAAGAGGTGAAGACATCGATATTAAAATCAAGTAAAAGAAACAAAATACTCGAACGTCGCTACCGACATTTAAGCAGATCAGTGCATCGGAAAACCGCGCCAATGGGAAAGTTGTTTCGGTTTCAAGTTGACAGACGAGTACAAAGGTGGCGGGAAAACGGAACGGTTGCTAAGCGACGTCAGGATTCAGATGGTCGGGTCGGCAATATCAGGTTTATTATGCTGGAGGTGACTGTTTGTCTGACTGTCCAGACGATGGTTTTAAGGCTGTGAAAATCAGAATACATGCCCGAAAGTTGCAGACGAAAACAGAAATCGTGATCGTTTTAGCCCAACGAAAGCATCGAAGTGTTGAAAAATTAATAGAAACAATGCGATGAAAATTAACTAGAATGGAAGAACCCTTCAGAACTCAAAAAAAAAATAAAAAAAACAAAATTAAATTCATTGTGAAATCCTCAAGAGTTCGAGAGGTACGATTTTGACTTCAAGTAAACTCAGATGGAAACAACGGAAGGAGGCACTCGCTCAAACGAAATGAAATCGGTGGCACAGAGAAACGTAAACAATCGCAGGATTTATCGAACCGTGGACTGGCCAACGGGATCCATCCCCTGTTCGTGCCGAGGGCGGCAGAATCTCCGGACGCGGACGCGCTCGGAAATGAAAGTCGCTACGAACGACAGGCTTTTCTCCGGCCTCGAGACTCCGAATGGTGTCCGAAATTGACAAAAACAAAATAAGCCAGCACTGTTTCATTCTTTGACAAAGAATAATCCAAAACATCACAACCCGGTCCTTCAATTCTCTACTACGGTTTCCTCCGTCCGCTAGCGGGTCGACCGGCGTCCAAATAGCGACTTCTTTCCAACGCACCATCAACCGGCAGATGTGGAAACGGCCATGGAGGGTGAGAGAGGGGACGATGGCAGGGTTTTAGCGGGTGGAACAACTGCGTTCACGAATAAAGGACAGTTATCATCGGTCAAAACATTAACGAAGGAATAAGTATCAATTGCAAATGTCGAGATATTATAATTAAGTATAATACTTTAAATAAAATGTAACTTTAAACAAATTTTTTATTAAAACCATTTTTATTCTTGCCTGTGAGTCGTGCGGAAGTCGAAATGGCAGACGAAGAAGTGGACGCGGTACACGTGTAAACACCTTCCTGCTTCAAGGTGACGTTCGACAACTGCAAGAAGAAATGGAGAATTTGTTGTTTGGGAATGAAAATAAAATAATATTAAACTAACTAATAATATTTTAATAGCTGATATCATTTCAATAACTATTACTACTTTAAAGTAATTATTTTAAATTATTTATCATACTATGAAATAAATATTATACTACGAGTACTATAAACTCAAACCATATAATAACAACAATACCATTTTGTTGTGCAAGCATAACTATTTTAGAGCAAAGTGGACAATTTACAATATTGAAGACAAAAGTGATCAACAGTCCATATAATGATAAGTATCAATACAAAATATTAAAGTCATATTAAGAGATATAATAACAATAATAATAATAATGATAATAATAATAATAATAATAATAATAATAATAATAATAATAATAATATAGTAATTACCTGCAGCTTGGAATACCCCTTCTCATCCAGTGGCACTATGGAAAGAGTCTCGCACGGGGTGACCAAAGAATTGTCCGGGCCGAACCATTCCACGTTCGCAGGGGTAGTCAGGTTGCCGAAGTGGCACGTCATTTCCGTCGTTCCACCGAGGTCGACCGAGATATTGGCCAGGGGCTGGGCAACAAAGGGACATGGTGTGTCGAAGGTTGGTGATCTTAAGGAAATGTTGAAAGAACAAATGGTCAAATTTTATTCATTACAAATTTTATGGATAAACATATATGATATACATCAGACGTTATTATTATTACTATTATCATTATTATTATTATTGTTGTTGTTGTTGTTACTATTATTAAGGTCTCAAGTTTAAAGTTCTTACCTGGAGTTGTTTTCAGCAGGAAAGCTCTTTCCATTCAATGGTGGGCCGACCACGAGACCGTCGCGAATATGCAAATCCCCCACCGCGACCGGAAAGTGAGTTTCCTTGCAAACCACGGGGGACTTTTCCGGGGTCACGTTTTGGACATCCGACGGCTCGGCGGGAAAAGTCGGCACCGCCTTATCGATCGCCTGCGTCTTGAGATTTTCTGGCACGGGCTGCGGCGAAAACACAGCCCTGTGGAGGTCTTCCTGACTTTTCGACCTCAGACTGAGGAGGGTGGAACGAATGCCATCGATGATGGTGTGTTTCTGGGGGGAGCCCGTGGACTTCTTCTTGGCATCCCCGAGAATGAAGTGGGGAGATTTCGGGGGCTTCATGCTGCTCGAGGTTTGCTTCGAGGAAGGCATGGATCTGATTAACGTCAATTAAAATAATTTTAGAAGAGTTAATTATTAGGTAATTTAATTAATTGAATCAGTAAATTAATTAGTTAATTAGTAAACTAGTTCATAAACAAATCAATCTACCTGGTCCTCGAATACTTCAATGATTCCTGCTTCTTACCCCCGAAGAAACCGCTCGATCTGCTGCCGGCATCACCCCCTCTGCCGGGAGATGAGGAGCACGACGGGCCCGATGGAATGAGGAGGGAGCTTTTGGACGGGTGGGGCTGGGAGTTGGTCTTTCGAAGGAGCATCGGCTGGAATGACTCCGCCTCTGGGCTGTTTTAATTTCATTTTTTCAAATTTAATTCTATTTTTTTTGCCAGTGTAACTCTTCATTTATTACGGTAAAAAAATGAACAGAATGGACATTAAACAATAATTGAAGTAAAACTAAAAACAGTTTAAATTAATTATTTTTATCCATTAGACTAAAATGCTTAATTTGAATTAATAAATTATTTTTATCCATTAGACTAAAATGTTTAATTTAAATTAATTAATTAGCTTTATCCATTAGACTAAAATATTTAATTTAAAAGGTCCAACAATAATTAAAAGTATTTCAAATAATTTTTAATCCTTCCAATGACTTACTTATCTTTTGTGAGCTCCTTCTGATAGGCTATTGGAGACTGGAGAGCTGTAGCCAATAAAATAAGTAGGTCAGGTCATTAATATTTAACATAACAAAGTCTTTAAAAAAAAATAAATTCAAACGATTAAGTTAATTCTCTACATACAATTCTAAACAAGAGCTTATATAACAAAAGCCTTATATCAATATGCTTTTCCTATTTGTTTAATAATAATAATAATTACTATAATAATAATAACGATAACTTATGCCATTTATGTAGCTCCACATCCCAAGCTGCTTTATCAACACGACCCAATTAGACCTTCAGTTTAACTCACTTTTCCGAGCCGCATGCCCAACAACTTAAGTTCGTAAAGGTACAACTTATTGCAGAATCATTGGGTTCATACGGTCATAAAAAGTTCATCCATCATATAAAGTGCCCTTGAACTTTAACCTCTGAGGAAGTCTCCCTGTATGTCGAGGAGTGTTCTGATGATGGAAGTCCAGGTCTTGTAACTGTCCTCGGTCGAAGCTTGGCAGACGAGTTTCAAGTCGGAGGCGGGAGTTTTGTCGACGAGGGTGAACTTCATCTCTTCTTCGTCCTCCTCGTTAGTCTCAAGACCCATCTTGTTGATCTGTGGTGGTGATGACGATGATAGCAATCATTTCATGATGATGATGATGGTGATTGCAATCATTCAATGATGCTGTTGAGTGACAGTTATCATGTGGTTCTAAAAAGAAAATCAACTGATGGTGATGGAAAAAAAATTGATGATTAATTAATTATCATTGACGTTGGCGATAGGGAATGCGACGATGGACGTGATAAATGGAGGCAAACCGTCTTTATCAATCTGAGAAATTGTCAAAATATGCTTTAATTAAATCAGGGAATCTCTGAGATAACATTTCAAATCGACCAAAAAATGTTGAAAGATGATTGAAAGTTTGAATTTCTTTGAGGTTTTAGTTGCATTCACATTTAATTGCTTTCAAATATTTTAAAGTCAATATAAATTTCGTTCATCATCATCATCATCATCTAAAAGATAACTTTAGCATCATCAATGGCTCTCCTTATACATAATTATAGTTCTTAATAGAAACCCCTATTTACTCGTTAACCCCGTTCGTTAGAAATCGTAAAACATAGAAATACTTTAACAAACAAATTCATTCACAAAAGCCAACTCCAAACCTTTATAACAATTTAATAATTATAAAAATAAACAATTACAACAAATAAACAATTACAACAAATAAACAATTACAACACTTAAACAATTACAACGATCAAAAAATTCCAACGACCAAACCTTTATGGAATTCTTGAAAACGTATCCATCGCTGGACATGTTGTTCTTACGCTTCTCGATGACCTCGCTGAAGATGATAATTTGCTCGAACAGAAAAACCCTCCTCTCTTTCAGCGACGACCTTTCGACCTTCGATGACCTCGACGAGGCCTCCGTGACCTGGAGTCGATCCTGCAGCAGCAACTTCCCTTGAGCGGTTATCTTGCCCTGGGAGTCGAACGGCGAGGATTAAGGACGATGCGAGTCTAAGGTTTCGAGTTTGTTTGTCACCTTCGCGACGTTTCGTTTCGTGCGAGCGGTTTAAAGTCGGCAAAAACATTCAGTATAAGGTGGCACGAGAATTTTATCGCGATAACGAGCAGACGATTTTTTTTTGCTCGAGCAGAAAGAGTAGAAAGACTGATGTTATTGCAAATAAAAATTGAGATTGTCTTTGAAATGGCGCTGATCCTGGAGTCGTCTCGGTGCAAAGGAAGAAATTTTAAAATATTCCGAGATGCCAACAATTTTTACTTTGCGTCTTGAAGGTTTGAAGTTGAATTCTGATCAATTTGTCTCATTAATTCTTGCACGACAACTTAACCAGTGCTCGTGGTCATTCGAGAAATGTTTCGAAATACTGTCGAAATAAAGACAAGATTTCATGTCGTCTGCTTCTTCAGCCTAATTAAGGTCGTCACCAGCATCGGACTCAATGCAAAAATGCAAAAATAAACAACACGAGTCAAAACCGATGCTGCAAAATTCATCAACAGACAAAACAAAAGTCGAATTTAAACTTTAAGAAAAAGATGCATAATAAAATCAAACTCGTCTATATTATAATACAAAGAATAATATAATCATAATAATAATTATTATTATAATGATGGCTATTTACTAATCATGCATAAAAAATAACGTTCATCCATGCAATAATTAGTGCAATAACTGCTAACCATTTGTGCATAATAAAATTAAATTCATCCAAATGATAATGATTATATTATTATTACAACACCATTATATTTTATTATAACCATTCATGCATAATTAATAAAATGCAAATCTGCCAACGTCGAATCCTTGAAGTCGTCCGACGTTCATCATGTCGTTGGCAGCCTTGGGAACGACGTGCATGACTTCCAAGGCCCTGTTGAGGTCCGTCGTGTCTGTGCCAGCTCGATCCGAGTACTTCAGGATGTCCTGGGGTATGAACAACAACCTCGGGATGTTAGTGTTGATGAATGTTGATGATGACGATGCTGATGATGATGATGATGACGATGATGGTGATGATGATGATGATGATGGTGGTGGTGATGATGATGATGATGATGATGATGATGATGATGATGATGATGATGATGATGATGATGATGATGATGATGATAAGGAATCATTGCTAGCTATTATTATTTTGTTACATTAGTATCATACATAATGATGATGATGATAATAATAATAATAATAATAATAATAATAATATAATAATAATAATAATAATAACAATAATAATAATAATAGTATTAATTTAATATTTTAGTTGCTATTCATAATTAATGCTTGCAGGCACCTTGAGAAGCAGCTGGTACTTCATAATCCTCTGAACGGGCTTAATGAGAAGATCAGGCAACTGGAGTCTGTGTCCCAATTTCTGCCTGAGTTCCTGATTGGTCAGGCAACGAGGAGAAAAAAATTTAGCATTGAATAATAACTTATTAATTAAACTTTAAATAAAATTTCATGAAAAATTAATTGAAATTTTAATTCATAAATTAACATAATCATTGACCGTCAATAGTCATTAATTTTGTTTAAAACATGTTTTTATTTAAATGAATATGCAAATAATGGCAAAAATTTTCTCAAGTTTAGAGAACTTCCAAAGCCAACAAAGTTGAAGTAATAAATGTGAATAATAATAACAATCTAAACAGGCTGCGTTTGCTTTGCCTCGCATATCATTAAGTGCTCGTCGAATATTCGATGGTAATTATTAACAATTGTACTTGCATCCGCCTACCTCGAAGAAATCGATGTATTCTGCCACGATGTACTCAGACTTTGGCTTGTTTTCGCAGTACTTGACGTACATGTACAACCTTCGCTCCTGAAATTCAATCGTTATCATCATCATCGACGCCATCGTCGTCGTCGTCATCATCATCACAAAGGTTGACGACATCAGCAAATATTTGGACTTGCAAGTCACAGTCATTGTTTAGAGGTAGCAATTTGTAATTGTGTCCGATTTTAGTGCCAAACAATGTGTGAATGATGGATGGACAGACAACTAACTGGTTGAATGTGAATGCCAGCAGTATGTTCAGCTGATCCTGGTGAGCATTTCAATCTCAAGTGCATGTTTCAATCTCACGTACACATTTCAATCTCATGTGCACATTTCAATAACACGTGCCCATTTCAATCTCACGTACACATTTCAATCTCAAGTACGCATTTCAATCTCACGTACACACTTCAATCTCACACGCTCATTTGAAAGCCTCTCTTAAAACACCAAGGGTCCTCTCACGACGGCCTGTTACATCCTCAAAATCATTCTCCGAAACACTTTCAAGAGTTTTTTTCCAGATTTTTGAATTTTTGTTTTTAAAAACAAGTAAACGAAATGTTAAGAAATCTCGGAGAGACGCGCAAACTCACGTAACGCGTGAAGACGCTTCCGACCTTGTCCTCGTCCGACAAACACTTTTCCAGCTCTTGCTGAAAGGTCCTGGAAAGATTATTATTTAGTAATATTGTTATTACTATCATTCTATTATTCTATTATTGTTATTACTATCATTCTATTATTCTATTATTGTTATTACTATCAATATTTAGTAATATTGTTATTACTAATTATTAGTAGTGGTATTATCATAAAATATTCGTACAATGACCATGGCTAGACTTTGACATTGACAGTGATAATGATGACGATGATGCTGACGAACATCACATTTTATCTAAATACATTTCATGCGATAATGTTTATGCTAATGAACAATGACGATAATGATGACGACATTGAATAGGATGGTGATAAAGAAGATGAAGACCATGATGATGGTGACGATAATGATAATAGTCACTGACTCCCTGTGCCAGTCGTAGATCTGATGAATGTTCCCGAAAACGATCTTGTCCTTGCCCTCCATGCCTTGAGGAAGAACGTAATCGGGGGATTGGATCGTCTTCATGTACCCCTGTCGACATTGGACGACCTCGTATTAACATAATCCTGCTTCCCGACCAATCGGATAGCTCGAAAATCAATCACACCCACCTCAACTATGAGACCTAGATCTTTGACATAGTCTCTCTCTGTTTCCACAAGTTCAACGATGACGTACCTGCGAAGGACAATTTAATTAACATTAATTTTAATAATAATAATAATAATAATAATAATGATAATATTAATATTAATACCTCTTTAGAAACGCAATACAAACCTTCTCTTTTCGAGCACTTTTGCCTTTTCTTCTTCCGTGCTGTTCTTCATGGCATCCCCTTCGAACGGGGCCTCCTGATTTGGGGTGGAACGACCGAGGTCATCCTCGGTGGATTCCTTGGGGTGTTCTTCGTCGGGTGCCTGAACGAAAATTAAGAAATTGGAGCAAGTTTTCAAGGATGATTCTGGAGGATGAATGTATTTGTTTCTTTCATATTTCATTGCATTCAGATGCTCTTTGAAGATGTTAAGCTGTCGATGAGATGAGCAATGATGATGATGATGATGATGATGACTTTCAGCAGCAGCGAAAAATAAAGATAATTATAACAAGAATAACAAAAATAAGCAATAATAATGATAACAATAATAATAACAATAACGATGATAATAATAGTGTTATTATTATTATTATTATATTATTATTATTATTATTATTTATTATTATTATTATTATTATTATTATTATTATTATTATTATTATTATTATTATTATTACATCTAACACCGCCACAAAAGTACCTGAGCATCGGACTGATCTTCTCCTTCATGATGATAAACCTCAGTCCTCAGGTCAACAACCTCCAATGCTTGTTCTTCATCCCTGTTCGAGCATCTGTCCTCGTTTTCCAGAGAGAGGTCGGTCAAAAGGACCCCGGGATTGTCCAGGGAGGGTGGCAGGAGGATGGAGGTGGTGTCCAGTTTGCCGGGGTAAATCTCTGGGGATAGGGGAGCAGTATGGGGTGCCTAAAGGAGGGGCGAACATGGTTTAGAACGGTATTTGTTGGGCAACCATCATTGTTTGGTGAGGTATAATTATGGAACCCTGTATTCAGATGTCTGGTTAGCAGGTTGAATTTTAAACTACAGCATTTTTAATTTTTAATTACAGAATTTTGAATCTCAAATGAATTAATCGACCTCATTATATTGATTAATGTTTTTTTTTTGTCTTTAATATTCATCTCCATCTACATCATTAAGCATCATCATCATCATCTGAAATTTGTCTTCATAACTGAATGTTTAGAAAGTAAGCAATGCTTGGGATTGAAACTAAAATTATGACAAGAACAATAATTTCAAGACCGATGAGAAAAATTGTGTTTTGCTTCTATTAAAAAACAAAAATAATAAATAAATAAATAAATAAATAAATAAACATGCCTTCAATAATAAGTGACCTTGAAACAAAAACTCCCTTCAATTCAACCATACCTCGGCCATGGGCTCTGGGTTGTCCTCAAAGGTCAACAACCCTATCGGGGCAGTGGCCGGGCTCGAAACTTGGACCACGTGTTTTCCTTCCTCCGGACTGTGGAAGAGGTTCTGAGGAGGTAAGGATTGACGTAATCATCAGTCGATGAAGAACAAGTTAAATATTACCAGGCTGGACGTTGTTTGTATTCTAATCGAATATTACTTCATTTCACCATGATAATAACGATGATAATGACGACGACGATGATGATGATGATGACGGTGGTGACGGTGATAATGGTCCTAGAGAGTATTCTTAAAACAGACTAATTTTCATAAGCAATAACTTTAAGTTAGCATACTCAGACCATAATTAACATTGTTATTGTTATTGCATCGTTGGTTACACATGATATTCTCATTGAAATCATCGTCACCATCATCGTCGTCGTCGTCACCATCATCATCATCATCATCATCACTGGCGAAATCAAGGCTCCGACTGTGGACGAGACAGAGCATTGAAATACGTTTCAGAGGTGCACAATGCATACCAGCTGAGTGGACCAGAAACATTCCATCCTACCATCGACGATGACGACGTTGGAGATGATGATGATGATGACGACGATGATGGTGACGATGATGATGATGATGATGATGATGACGACGACGACGATGATGATGACGATGATGACGACGACGATGATGATGATGATGATGATGACAACGACGACGACGACGATAAAGGTGGCGATGATTGTGATAAGTAAAAGTGATGATCACGATTACGATGTTGACGACCGTGAGAGCGCTGAAGATGATCAAACCAGTGACGATGACGACGAAGAGGAAGATGACGTTGTCGGCGTACAAACGCAAACCGATGTACACTCGGAGCAGTGGAAAGAGACCCGTTTGGAAAGGCCTGCAACACAGGACGGTGGAATCTGGAAGCAAGCAGCGTCAAAGAAAAGCACGATGATGATGATGATGACGATGATGACGATGATGATGACGATGATGATGATGATTATGGTGATGATGATAATGATGATGATGATGATGATGATGATGACGATGATGATGATGATGCTGGCGATGACGAATGGCTTCTATTTCAAATGAACAGCATTGTTTCGTATTAGGTATTGTTCTGGGTACGATGTCGTTTATCATCTTTTAACCATTTGTTAATTATTTTTGATTTTACAGACATATTGTCCTTTAGTATTTTTTTTTGTCTAGTCCTTGCATCATTTGCATCACGAAGTATATTCATTGACCATTTCAATTATATTTCAGTTATAACTTTGTTTCATTGAATTTATTGGATAAATGCTTCTTAAGGACTTCGTAAAGACATAATAATTACAATTTACAATCATATAATAATTATAATTTGTAATCACATGTTAATTACAATTTACCATCACTTAACTGCATCCTCATTTATTACTTGGTTTCAACAACACTTTCACCTTCATTCCTTCACTTGACCCCCACCAGATCTCTCCATCCATCCATCGTTGGTCTGCCAAAAAAGAAATTGGTGCTAAACATCTGGAAAAGGGAGATTACAAGGTGCCTGGATTATGGACCATGAAGTTCAATCGGTTCTCTCGTCAGAATAAAAATCAGGTAAAAAATCAATCAAGGAAGGAAAGGAAAGCTGCATCATTGAACTGAAATGCAAGAATTTCAATCAGCCGAGCAAGCGGTGGTAAGTATGGATCAATCGAAGACAACGCAGAAGAGTTTGAGAGCTAATTGATAATGATTGAAAAATCAGGAATTCCAAAGATGGATGCACTCGGGCATTGAGTGAAGCATTGAGAGAGTTGAAAAGCTTGTTGCGATAACATTGGACGGCTAAGAGTTCTGAAATAGACCAATAATAATAATAATAATAATAATAATAATGTTAGACTCGGGTTCAGATGCTTGCATGAGCAGATCGCGTGCTCCAATCGTTCAATATCAGCTGGCTGTCATCGACCAGTCGATATCAATCGATTAACCTCAATCAATTGACTTCAATCAATCCTGCAATTGTTCAATCAGTAGTTGGACTGATTGAAATCAACCCCCACTCACTGAACCATCATCACCATCATCCTCATCATCCTCATCATCATCATCATCATCATAATAAGAAAACCACTCAGTCAATCTGTTAGACTTTAGTCAGGCGCCCACAAAACGTCTAAATAGTCTTAACAACTTGTATTTTTCCAGTAAGAGAACAATTAGCCATTTACTTTTATGGTAATTTTTTTTTAAATTCAAATTCAAATATTTTTCCAAGAACTTCTCTTGAAGACCAAACAATCCATTAAGACTCTCAGCTAATGTGGCATATAATTTGTTCCTCGGAGAATAAATAAATGAATGAATGAATTCATTATGAATGAATGAATGAATGAATTATCCGATGCATTCCTTTCCAGAGTGGAGTAAGGGAAAATGAAATGATGAATGAACGAATGCAAGATGAATTATTGAATGAATGAATCACACAACGTGAGAAGTATAAACTGCCAATCAATAAAATCTGGCTACTGGTTTCAAATTCAATAATGTTCGGCTCATTTTATTTTTAAACTGGATGTTCTGAAGCAACAAGAAGAACTTTTTTTCTCAAATGAAATATTTTTATTATTATTATTATTATTATTATTATTATCATTATTATTATTATTATTATAATCATCATACCTTGAAGAACTTGACAGATCTCCTGCTATGAGATGAGGATTGGTTTCTTTCCCCAGTGGAGTTTTTCTCGAATTTTCCTTGACTCAGCTTCCTCATCGGGGTTGTCAGCCATTTCCTGTTGATTGACTCGATTGATAGTTTGATTGACTCGATTGATT
>JAJTWR010000456.1:262500-290000 GCA_021613335.1 Whitmania pigra
GTTCACTTTTAAAGAGAGGCGCTAATCTCAACGGCGCTTGACTGATCGGCGTCATGAATTCATACCACAGTACGACGATCATCGTCATTGTTATGATAATAGGTTTCACCATTCACTAGTGCTGGGGTTGGTCGTCGTCATCATCATCATCATTATCATCATCATCGTCACCGTCATCATAATCATCATCGTCATCATCATCATCATCATCATCATCATCATCATCATCATCATCACCATCATCATCATCATCATCATCATCATCATCATCATAATCATCAACATCATCATCGTCATCATCATCATCATCATCATCATCATCATCATCATCGTCGTCGTCATCATCATCGTCGTCGTCATCATCATCAACATCATCATCAACGTCATCAACATCACCGAGCCATGAGAGACCGGAAGAAACAAAGACGCAGGTGTTTTTAAATGGATGGAAAGATTAAAAATCATGTTTTTAAAGTGCGAGAAAAATCGTTAAAAAACAAAAAAAAATAAATTTATCGAGTGATGGTTTGGATGGATGGATGGATGGATGTGCGGACAGATAGATGAAAGTATGGATGGATGAACAGATTGGGTGGATAGATGAATGTGCTGACAGATTAATGGATGGATGGATGTGCTGACAGATAAATGGATGGATGGATGGATGAATGGATGGATGTGCTGACAGATAAATGGATGGATGGATGGATGGATGGATAAATGGATGGATTGATAAATGGATGGATGGATGGATGGATGGATGGATGGATGGATGGATGGATGGATGGATGGATGGATAAATGGATGGATGGATGGATGGAGGTATGGATGAACAGATTGGATAGATAGATGGATGTGCTGACAGATAAATGGATGGATGGATGGATGGATTAATGCTAGGAAGAATCACAAGGAATAGGCACCTTCATATTCCGAGCTTTTCCTCTGCGAAGATGAGCGGAAGTTGTCGTGTCTTCCTTTCATGTCACGTGGTCGTTCTCACGGCCATTGCTGACAGATTAGCAGACGGATAGGTTTCTTTTGGCGGGAAAAGTTGTCCGCGAGAAGTATATGCATCGAGATTTTCCTGGAAAAGACAACGGGAAATTCTTTTGTATTCCTACGCTTTGATTCTTTTACCGTTCTTTCGATTTCTGATTCTCTGTTTCGTCTAATTGTATCTCTTCTTGTCTTTCTTTCTGTATCTCTGAGTGTCCGCGTATGTATGTATGTATGTGCCTCTCTTTGCTCCTCTGTGAAAGTTTGATTCCTGTCGATGAGAAACACAATCATCAGTTTCAAGTGTTGCGTCATTAACCGGGCGCGACCATCGTTGACGCTAATTTATTTATTTTTATTATTATTAATACAGTTTACAGAATTAGCGTCATCATCATTATCGACTTCAACATCGTAATCATCATCCACCATCTCTTAGGAAGAATATTATGTTATATGGTTAAAAAATAAATAAATAAATAAATAAAATAATCTAATCGTGATAACTCTGAATCCACAACTCAATTCACTTCAACAATTCAGTCAACAATTCATTTCAAGAGCTACAAGAAAGACAATTTACCAAAGTTTAATGATTCATGATGCATGATTCGTAAACAAATTTAAAACGTCATCTTACATCCTTTTATTAATGGGTATTCGCCATCATCATCATCGTCGTCGTCGTCGTTATTATCATCAACATCAACATCATCATCATCATCATCAGCATCATCATCATCATCATCATCAACATCCTCAAAAACATCATAACTATCATCACCATCATCCACGCAATTAGTTATCGCTAATTGGCACGCTAAAAGTCACCACGGAACTGCTCAAGATCTCCTAATTCACCGTTGGCCAATTAAATGTTAATTAAAAATTAAATTCCCAGCACTTCTGTAGGTTGTTGACAACAAATAAATAAAAATTATTTTATTCACTACTTCTATCTATTTTATTTTATTTTATTTTATTTTATTTTTATGGACAAAAATATTTTTATGTTACTAGTTCGATTGCCTTTAAAAATGTTATTTTCATCGATAATTTTAAATTATTAATTTATGTTTTATTAATATTTTATTGTACGTAGATAACAAATAATATATTTCACGGTTATAAATGTTGAATTGTTATTAAATTTTTAAAGCATTTGACGAACTTTAAGCCATTTGTTTGGAAAGAATCTTAAAAATTACAACAGACAAATGGAAACAAGATATTTTACACATGGGTCTTACATTTATCATATTTATTACATTTATTATATTCATCATATTTATTATACTTATCGTATTTATAACCATGACTCAATCTATGATGGAATAACTATTAAATATTTATTACAAATCATTCCTCAGTTAATGCTAATTACGTTTATTTAAATTATTATTATTATATTATTGTTATTACTATTAACTATAGGTGCTAATAAATAATGCTAATGAAACAATTTCGAACATTTGTGAACCACTCCGAGCTTGAGATCGCGAAGGCAATAAAGCCAACTTTATTACTACTACTAATAATAATAATAATAATGCGTTGACTGATTAATAATGCCGTGAAGACAATAATATTAGTAATAATTATTAATATTATAATGTAAATAATATCATTTAACAGTATAAATAATAATATAATGGTTAGCATGGTTATTCTTCAATCAGATGATATCTAGTAGGAAATCAAAGACTGTTTTAACAAAACCCATCCACTCTCTTGCCGATACTCATCATCTCACTCACTCATTCACTCACTCTTACGATCACTCAATGCGTCAGTCACCAATTCACTCATTCACCAACTCAGTCACTCATGCATTGAAATTCACCACCTACTCATTCATAATTCATTTATGCTATTCCAGTAAATGCCAGGAATATTTCGCCTTGTCTTTCTCGGAATGGATGGCTAGCGACATTCAAACACTCAGATCGGCAACAGCTGGTAAACATCGAAACTAGGATCGTCATCAAGAGGTCGATTGAAATGCAAATTAATTAACTAATTAGCCAATATTAATCGACTGCGGGAAGGTAAACATCACAAATCACTGAGCGGAAACATCGCTGGAATCTCACAATACAGGGGCTCATAAAAATGAAATATTTCGCTTGAAAACATTGATTCTTACAACTTCTAGAGTAATTACCGCTAAATAAAGCGATTGAATAAAAGCACATAAGACAGGTAATTTTTCCCCGGAAATTATTAATAGTCATTTAAAAGGCTCTCTAGATGAGAATTGTTTCAAGCACGCTCAAACGAAGTTGAACAAAGAACAAGTGACAACAAAATTTCAACATTTAAAAAAAAATAATAATGAAAAACCTGTTTGCATGAATCACAAAACACTTCCCATAAGACACGTTAGAAGTAAACACGCACACACAATCATCGGCGCTATGTTTATACTGCCTCTGGTGTCTGAAATTCTTCAACGTTCCTCAAATATTCGAACATATTTTCGTCGTAACTTCGCTGCCTCCGACATTTAGGATGAGGCATGGAAATGATTATACAAAACATCTTTCTAACCTCTCTCTCCCTCCCTGGATCTTTTAGGCAAAAACCGACAAATTTACAAGCGGGAATTTGCAGAGAAAGCGAGCATTTAAAAAACTGATAATCTCGAAGAAAAAAGCAGCGGCAACGATAGAATGTTAAATCGAGTCTTTGTTGCTCAGGAATCCTCTTTCTACTTTTCCTAAGAGCCAATGAATCAAGCAAAACGTAGCGGATACGGCGTACACAACGGACACAGACTTTTTAAAATATTTCCAGGCAGCGTGCAGCAGCCGACCTATCCGAGCCGAGGAGAATGACAGTGACACTCTTACAAATCCATCAATCAATATGTTTATTTATTTCTTAAAGCTATGGTAATTTGCTTTATGACCTAAGTTTCAGAATAAAATTTTATGCAACTAAAAAATTTTTAATTTATCAATTCGTTGAAATATTTCTGAACAGTATAATAATTTAAAATTTTACAAATTGTTAGAACAATTAAACTTTTAAATTTTTTATATTTTTGTATTTTATTTAATTTTTAAATTTATAAATTTATTTGGCTCTTCAGCTCTATGCTTAATTTTCTCAACTTGCTCGAAAATTGTTTACATTTGGAGACCCGATAAATATGAATCTTGCTAATCCCTCGCAATTGCTTCCGCTGGGTAATGACGTCTAATTAAATTTAATAGTTTTTATTTATTTAATATACATTTCAGGAACTAAATCTTGGTGCTGATGTTTTATTGCGTCTTACACTTTTTTTTGCAATTTTAGAATTGGTCGACAAATGCATCGGCTCACGAATTCACATCATCATGAAAGCTGACAAGGAAATTGTTGGAACGCTGTTGGGATTTGACGATTTTGTCAGTATCTTTTTGTGAAACTACTTTTTTCTTTGATTGTGATCTTGAATAAATCCAGATGCATGTAGTAGGTTTATATTCTTAACTCTGTTCGAAATTAGACATGGTTCTAGAAGATGTCACAGAATAGTAAGTTTCACAATTACTTGAAAAATAGGATGCTTCAATCATTTGTTTTATTCTCAAATTTTCTTTGCAGTGAAAACACTCCTGAAGGAAGAAGAGTAACAAAGCTCGACAGGATCCTTTTGAATGGCAACAACATAACCATGGTATAACAACACAACCATAATTTGGATGTTGTTTAAACTGTCTAAACCCTAAAACTATATTTATTGTATAATCAATATTTTAAGATTTAGTACCACATTGAGTTTTGTTACTTTGGGTGTTGAATTATGTGAGATGTGAAATTTAAAAAGCAATGGCATCATCATTTTTTATTAGTGGATGTTGAATGCTATATAATATTATGTAACAATTTGTTTACTTTACTAAGTATTTAATGCATTCAAATTTCTTCATTCCAGCTTGTACCAGGAGGTGAAGGTGATGAAATTTAGTCACAAGTGATTTGGAACAGTCTGATTGCCATGTTTTGCGGATTTTGACGAATAAAAAGACTTTGAAACTTTGTTGTTAAAAGCGTGTCGAATTAAAATTATATTTCACCAATGTTGGCAGCCATAAGTTGTTTCTGCTCTTGGATGTGTTACCACATACTAACATAGCTTGCCTTGCATGTTTTTACCCTTTAAGAAGGTGATTCTTAAGCTAGTGATTGGTAAATCCAGTCGCAATTTTGGATTGGGATAATGGTGAATTTTAATGGTGAAATCTAACGAGTATGATTGGTATTTCGTTAACGTCTATTTCATAATTATGACGGAAAACAGACAAACGCGAGGGTATCTTTTAGAAGCATTTCCGCAAAATCATATAAGTAAAGATTACTTTTTTTTAGAAAAGTGATGTCAAAATAATTAAAGTTATTACTTTAAAAATTATAACCTTAAGATTAGAATTAAAATCAATGGGCATTGAATAAAATAAATTTCACAGCATAGATAACTTGAGATCATCAACTTAAATGTTAATGCTTACAAATCCAAGGTTGATTTGAACGACAATGGAGTGGCTGGTTGCGAGAAGTAATGCGCCGTCTCATTTGAGATGAATTGCATTTTAATTAATAAAAACAAAACATTTTTTAAAAATCGCTTAACTAGATTTTGAATTCATTCATATTCTTCCGCCAGATCTGTGGAGAGTACCTCTACTCCAGCAGGTCAGATGCAGATATCACAGCAAGAAGCCCCGACTAAAAATTATGGAACGACGTGTCCTGGAGGCCATAACTAGCCCTATTTATCAGCACCAGCTGGTTCCAGATGAATCGAAATACTGCGCCGTTTTGAAAATGAAGACAAGTGATAACGAGCAGAATTCAATCATTCAGGTTAGACTGATTTAAAAATCTACCAGTACCAAATTAGATGTATTAATATTAAATAAATATTGGTCGAGCAATTCGGATCAATCAATAGCCCTCGGATTAACCAAATTTAATTTTCAGGAGAATAAATTCGAGAGCTTCTTGATCAAAGAAGTTCAGAAGAAGCTGGATGATAGCTGGATGATTGCTGCTGTTGAGATGAACTCCTTCATAATGAGGAGAAAGCACGAGATTAAAGATGCTCTTCTGGACGAAGCCATTGAAATGGTCATTTTCCCGAGCGTTGTCTTCAAGTGAGTGCGAGCCGAATTGGCTTAATAGTTTGGTGTCGTCGCGTGCAAATGGATAAAGGGAACCCTTTTATATCTATAAATCTGCTTTTTTGATAGAGTGTAGATAGAGTATTGTAGATAGTAGGCTAGCAGCATTTCGGAAGGATGCTGTGCAAAAAATTCGCTAATAAATAAATGTGAAACTATTTGTAGAATGAATAATTTCAAATGCTCTTTCTTTTAAAATGAACTTTCGCTCGAACGAGGATAACATCGGCACTTCGTTAGATTTTCATCCTCAAAAACAAAACATCGCAGGAAGGCCTTGCAAGATTCGGAATACGTTAACCTGGTACCTGTCATAGGACCGCACACTGGCATGATGTTCTCCAAGGAGGACAAAGTGAAACAGTTCATGAAGATCATGAGGAAAGTTCCGGAATTGCATTTGCTTGGTCAGTTTTCTTTCTCCGATTATTAACATTATTGTTATTATTATTAATATTATTATTTTATGTTAATGTATAACATACTTCATATATTCATATGTTGTTGCATACATTGGAGGCACTTTTTGTTGGACAGTGTAGTGAACCTTTCAAATTGTGATTGAATAATAGAATGATTTGTATGTTTTAGCTGGGTATTGAACGTGACACGTTGCGATCATTTTTATTAGCTACAAATGGAAACGAAACATTCCGAGCTAACTTGAACACCGTCTTAGGCAATAAGAATGTCATAACTTTGATTTGATGTTCGAATATATTCTTAAATTTCAGCGACGCTTGAATGTCATTCTGAACTCTATTCACATGAATGATTTATTTCATCTCGAATAATTAATTTAATTTGCTTTTTTCTCACAAATAATTTAACTCGACAGGCGGAGTTTTGGGCAATAGCATTTTGATGAGGAAAGGCATAGAAGATTATGCCAAGCTTCCCAGTCTCGACACGCTCAGAGGACAATTTTTGTCGACCTCCAAATCTCAAATGTCAAGGACGCTGTCCTTGTTGCAGCACCACCAGAGGGTCCTCGTGAGCAGGCTCGGTCGCGTCGGCGCGACAGAGGAGGGTGCCGCGGATTGAGGGGGGCCCGGGCAGACCCCACCATGATGACGATGCCCGGAGCAGATTGTTTGCGAGTTGAAGAAATAAATTGGCTCAAAGCTTTATTAATAAAATAATGGTGATTAGTTGTCGTCCAAATGTCATTGGTAACCTATTGGTAAAATGGGTGGATGGATAAATGGATAAGAAGCTACAACAGATCAGTAAAAGAGTTTTGCTTCGCAGCTCAGTCAATGAAATTTCACCAGAAATTGTTAACTATAATTATGATTAAGTGGCAGTTATGATCATAATTATGTAATGTTTACATGATCAATTTTGATAACTGGGAGGGCGGATCCAGATTTAGCTGGATGTTAATTAGCTTGTAGATGGTGATGGCTCACCAATTCGTAATAACATCGGAGTCAGTAATCACCATTGGAATGTGAACGATAATGATGATGATGATGATGGTGATGGGGCCAAGTAAGGTGACGACGACGATGATGATGGTCGATAGGTAGATCTTTTGGTGAGCCATATCAATTTTTAATCATTACATAATACGTAATAAATGATAAGCGATTCTCAATGATGATGATAATGATAACGAATTTCAATGACAGGTTTGTTGTTGTTATTTAATGTTTATTATGTACTTACTAGAACTTACTTACATACTACATCAGTTTCTGCGTGTTTTGATGTCGTTCACGGAACTTGATGATGATGTCTGGGCACTGTTGATTTTATCGTTGTTAGGTTTATCTCGCTAGTAATCGCCGTTGTTATTATTATTATTATTATTATTATTATTATTATTATTATTATTATTATTATTATTATTATTATTATTATTATTATTATTATTATTATTATTATTGTTATTATTATTATTGTTATTATTATTATTATTATTATTACTATTATTATTATTGTTATTATTATTATTGTTATTATTATTATTATATTATTATTATTATTATTATTATTATTATTATTATTATTATTATTGTTATTATTATTGTTATTATTATTATTATTATTGTCCTAATGTAAACTTTTATTACTGTTGTTTCAAGTAATTGCCTGACCATGTCTTAATATAAATTGGCGGTTTATCGGAGGTTTATTACTGTTCTGCTGATCGTCTAGGATATTAATTTTTTAAAAGATTCTCATGTTTATTTTGTAAGAAATACTTTATTTAGTCGAACTCGTAAATAATAAAGTTGTTTATCTCGTTATTATTTTGCAAATTATGTGAACTTTTCTTATGACGTTTTTGGAAATGTTTTGCATGTCAAACTATTTTATAAATTAATGTCAAATTTGACTTCACGGAAAAAGAGTATGACATCCGTAAAATGTCACAATGCCATGGAGTTTCAAAAATACTCATTCTTCTTGATGCTGCTGTCCATAGCTGTCTCCAACTCAGGTGAATTATTGTTATTAACAAATTAACAATAATTAAAATATTTATTATTCAATAACATATTTATTATGTATTAACATATTTATTATTAATAATAAAAATAATATTTTCATAATATCAGTTTAAATTAATGAAGTAATAACTAATGCCGCTAGTATAACTAATAACGCTAATTAATTAAATAATTAGCAGTAAGTTAATATTTGTAAATAAAATAATTTATGCAGAAAATGAAAGCTTATGTCTTGGAAAGGCGACTTGTGGTGAATGCATTGCCGCCTCAACACTCTGCGCGTGGTGCTCTGATCCGGTAATATAATTAATGGTTGTTGTTGTTGTTGTTGTTGTTGTTGTTGTTGTTGTTGTTGTTGTTGTTGTGTTGTTGTTGTTGTTGTTGTGTTGTTGTTGTTGTTGTTGTTGTTGTTGTTGTTGTTGTTGTTGTTGTTGTTATGATGATGATGATGATGATGATGATGATGATGATGATGATGATGATGATGATGATGATGATGATGATGATGGATAGGATGATGATGATGATGATGACGGCGTTGGCGATGATGATGATGCTTATTATTATGAGTTGCTGTTATGATGACAGCGAGGATGATGATGATGTTGATGATGCTGGTGAATATTATTTTTTAAAATTATTATTATTGTTGTTGCTTTTCAATTTATTATTCAGGACTTCCAATTAAAGAACAGGTGTAACGTGGAAGACAAATTAAAGGAAGTCTGCAGCAAGACTTTCATCCACACCTTCACTTCATCCATCCATCAGGAGGCATAATAATTATTTTCATTGTAATTTAACGATTAATTAATTAATTATAGGTTAACTGATTAATTATATTAATCATTATTATTAAGTGATTATAATCATTTCAATTATTATGTTGCGAATTTAGACATTTTTTTCTGATTTTAATTTTAAAAATATTATTTTTGGGTATAAAAGCAATAATAAAAGTTATCATAATCGTGATAATCGTTACCATCATTATCATCATAATTATCATTAACATTACCATTAAACACTATATCATTATAATTACAATTACAATTACAATTATCATCATCAGAACATCTCAAAAAACCCGAGCTCCGATAGCCCAATACGGATGACACCAAGATTGGTCAAGCTTAAGATGAGACCGAGTGAGCAACAAACACGTCATTAAGCCATGCCATCCACCCATCCGTCCATCCATCCATCCATCATTGGGTCATATCATCCACACATCTGTCCATCCATCTCTTTGTCCTTCCATCCAGTTACCAGATGTCTCGATGTGGTCGCTAAATTGGAAGCCTTGTAGTTTTTTTGATGTTGTTTTGTCCCGTTGATGTTCATTCTAACCCTGCCAATTATACGAACAAACCCAATCTAAGCCTGTTGTCTGAGAGATCTTGATATTGCATCGATGATGTCGTCCTATTGTTATCAAGGTTTTAGTGACAGCTTGATGGAGTCTTGATATTGTATTAATTGTCTTGATGATGTCTTGATAGAGTACTTGACATTTTATTAAAATTCTTGATGATGTCTTGATAGAGTACTTGACATTGTATTAATTGTCTTGACGATGTCTCGATGGAGTCTTGACATTGTTTTAATTGTCTCGATGTTGACCTCCACGTTTAGATGAACCGATGACCTTTCCGTTGACCTTCTTGATGTCGAAGAACCACTCCGTAGACATCTACTTCCTGTTCGACGCCTCCCATACCATGAGTAGCTACACGAAGATTGCAGCCAGCATCATCTACGATCTGGGTTGGCCAGTTTTTAATGCACTCGATTAAGATAACGCTTACTTTGTTAATTATAGCGATGACGACGATGACGACGATGATGATGATGATGATGATGATGCTGATGATGGTATGATGATGATGACGATGACGATGACGATGATGATGATGATGATGATGATGATGATGATGATGATGATGATGATGATGATGATGATGGCGATGATGATGATGATGATGATGATGATGGTGATGATGATGATGATGATGATGATGATGATGATGATGAGGATGATGGCGATGATGATGATGATGATGATGATGATGATGATGATGATGATGATGATGATGATGATGATGATGATGATGATGATGATGATGATGATGATGATGATGATGATGATGATGATGATGATGATGATGATGATGATGATGATGATGGCGATGACGATGACGATGACGATGACGATGACGATGATGATGATGATGGTGAGGATGATGATGATGATGACGACGACGACGATGATGATGATCGTGAATTGGCTTTCATTTAATTTAATTTCCCAAAACAAGTCAAGGAGATAGCAGCCCTCACCAGCTCGGTCATGATTGGTTTTGGTTCGTTTGTGGACAAAGAGACCCTGCCCTTCATGGGGATTTACAACGGCATGTGAGTTCAAAGAGCAGCCAATCACGTGGCCGGAGCCATCGACGTTGTCATCATCCTTTCTTGTCCAGTTATTTCTGCTTAATTTCTGTTGATTTATTCCATCATTCATTATTACAATTATTATTATTATTATTATTATTATTATTATTATTATTATTATTATTTTTATTAATTCAACACAACCGCAACGGTCGGAAAGTCAATGACGCCAGGTCTCAACAAGAGTCCACAGGCAACAAAACTAGCATGCATGTCATCTTAAATCCTAAAAATAAAGTCGAAACAAAACAAAACAAAAATTCTGTCGTTCTTGTTTAACTGAAATGTCATCCCAGAATCTTTCTGAGTATATGGGCAGTTCCATTCAATGCAATCTTTTGTATTTCATATTGGTTCGGCCTTCCTGGGATCTGCTCCAGCTCTTTCCTGTAGTTTTCTGGAATTGTTCCTAATGCTCCCACGATGACTGGTATTGTTTTGACTTCAACTTTCCACATTCTACTGACTTCAATTTGTAAATCTTTATATTTAAGAATTTTTTCATTTAATTTTTTTATAACATTTTGGTCGTCAGGTATGGAAATTTCAATCAACAGGCAACAATTTTCCTTTCTATCCAAAAATATGATGTCCGGTCTGTTAGCAAGTACTGTTCTGTCCGTTAGTACACCTTGGTCCCACATAAGAGTGACGTCATCGATACTCACCACAGGATCAGGCTTATGTAAATAATATTTCTCAACTACTGGGACATCGAAACTTTTACATATTTTCCAATGGATGTACGCAGCAACTTTATTGTGTCTTTCAGTATATTCTGTTGGAGCAAGCATCTGGCATCCTGCAATTACGTGTCCTATGTGTTCCTCTGCTCTGTGGCACAATCTGCACAAGCTGCTCACATCTTGCTTCAATATGTGTTTTTGGTAATATCTTGTTTTCAAGGCCTGATCCTGCGCCGCTATGATTAAACTCTCAGTCTCCCCTTTCAATCCACTACGGTTGAGCCATGAAACTGTCAGTTCTTTACTAATTCCTATCTTTTCCACATTCCTCAGAAACTGTCCGTGCAGGGGTTTTCTTTTTATTTCTTCCAACTTTTCTACTTGCATCCTTTTTGTTAATTCATCGGTCATTTTCATTCCAACGTTCTTCTTCAGCGCGTATTTATTTTGAATTTTGCTTGATTCTTTCAAGATTGAGTATTTTTTCTTGAGACTGTCGTTCAGTTTTACTATTTGGATTAACCCACTGTTTTGTGATTCGATATATTCTGACAGACCCAATATAGCCTGTTGATATACTGACCAAATCTCAAGTAACCCTCTACCACCATTCTTTCTTTTAATGTACAACCTCTGCACATCACCTCTCGGGTGGTGCATTCCATTTATTGTTAGAATCTTTCTTGTTTTTCTGTCAATTTTATCTATTTCTGATTTTAACCATTCGATTATTCCGAAGCCGTAAGTGAGAACTGGCACTGCCAAACTGTTAATGGCCATGATTTTGTTCCTTGCGTTGAGTTCGGTTGCCAATATTTTCCTTATTCGTCGGTAATATTCTTTTTTTACAATTTCTTTCATGACTTTGTTGTTTACACCACCTTTCTCTTCCATGCCAAGATATTTGTAAAGTTCATCTGCATCTAGTGATCTAATTTGGAGAGAATCTTTGAGCTGAATATTTTTTCCTTGAATGATCTTTCCTTTCTTTATCGCGACTGTAGCGCATTTTTCTAATCCGAATTCCATTTGAATATCTTTGCTAAATTTTTCAACAATTCTCAAATTTGTTTTCATATGTTCTTCATTTGTAGCAAATAACTTCAAATCGTCCATATACAGCAAATGGCTTAACTCCTGTTCGTGAATTATATAACCTTTACCATTTTTCCTCAGAGCATTGGATAATGGTATCAATGCCATGCAGAATAGTAAGGGTGACAAAGAGTCTCCTTGAAATATTCCTCGTTTGATAAGGATGATTCCAGTTTTTATGCATCCATCTCCACTCGTTAGCATCATTGTAGTTTTCCATTTAAGCATTGAGCACTCAATGAAATCTCTGATAACTTTGTTAACTTTGAATGTTTTCAGTATTTGCTTAATCAATGAGTGGGGGATGCTGTCGAACGCCTTTTTGTAGTCTATCCAAGCAACGTACAGATCTTTTTTGAATTTCTTTGCATGTTGCATCACCATCTGACTAATAAGTAACTGATCTTTGCATCCTCTACTTTTCTTTCTACATCCTTTCTGTTCTTCTGGTAGGATGTTGTTTGTATGAAGATAGGAATAAATCCTTTCCGACATCAATGATGTCAAAATTTTGTACATTACTGGTAAACATGTTATCGGCCTGTAATTCTTCGGTTGCAAAGTATCCTTTGATTTTGGCAGCAAATAAGTAATGCCTTTTGTCAGCCATTCAGGTATATTAATTGGATTTTTCATTATTTCATTATAACCAGAGATCAATTGGCCATGAAGTGACACCAAATATTTTAACCAAAAGTTGTGTATCTTATCTAATCCAGGAGACTTCCAATTCTGTAGGAATTTAATTGTTGTTTTAAGTTCTTTCTCTTCAAATTCTCTCCATTCATCATTCTTCAAATTTGCATGAGCTATTTCTTCTTCTTGAATCCATTCTGCTTGATAATTGTGTCTTACTTCTTCTTCGAGTATTATTATTATTATTATTATTATTATTATTATTATTATTATTATTATTATTTATTATTATTATTATATTATTATTATTATTATTATTATTATTATTATATTTATTATTATTATTATTATTATTATTATTATTATTATTATTATTATTATTATTATTATATTATTATTATTATTATTATTATTATTATTATTATTATTATTATTATTATTATTATTATTATTATTATTATTATTGTTGTTGTTATTATTATTATTGTTGTTGTTGTTGTTGTTATTATTATTATTATTATTATTATTATTATTATTATTATTATTATTATTATTATTATTATTATTATTATTAGTATTATTATTATTATTATTATTATTATTATATTAATTCTGCCGTTGTTATTACTTTTATTTATACTCGCTATTCATTCACTCGATCATTCATTCTTTCGTCCTTTTGTCGGTTCTTTCTTACAATTCATTCATTCATTAATTCAAAAACTAATTCACCAATTCACCCACTACACTTCCAGAAATATCAAGCCATGTCCGGATGAATGTGTACCAGGCTTCAGCTTCATAAACCACATGAACTTGTCCCAAAATCTATCTATGATCAAGGTCAAGCTTATAAATAATGACATCGATATCATCACCATCATCGCCATCGTCATCATCGCCGCAATTATTTATTACCGAGATTCATCCTGTTCATAAGTGATTGCTAGTGACACTGGGTGTTTATTCCAGATAAGGATCCCATTATGTAAATTGGTTACACCGGGTCTTATTCATCTCATTTGTAATTAACATAATTATGTTATAATATATATTACAATTTATAATTACAATTAATTACAATACATTGAAATTCATTTCAATTTACAGCGCTTAAACCTTACAGACGTATTAAAATATTAATTGAAATTTCCATTTTAAATTTTCACTGAAAGAAAGTCTCAATTGGAGATTTCAATCGTTGATTGGCCAATGTATATTTTTAAAGTTCTAATATTAGATCTGGGGTTTTTCCATCCAGGAATCCTTGGATAATGCCCTGAAATCGGGAAATATCGATCAGCCCGAGGGTGGTTTCGATGCCATTGTTCAAGCAGTCGTCTGCAAGGTGGAGCTCATTTGCATAAGCATTTATGTAAATAGGTCGTTTTGTCACGTGACTTGTAATTGTGCTCTGGTCGCTGGGTCACGGACGGCTATTAGTGTGAGAGGAGGTTTATAATTATAAGAATAATTAACATATTTATAAAAATTATAGTAAGTATTACAGGTGACATACATTTTTATTGATTGATTTTTAATTGTGTAATTGTCTTGCTAGCTTAAGACGAGTACTGTTTTATGGATGTTCTCACATTTTCAAAGGGTTTATATTCGCCTCACAAACTTGTTTAACAATTCTTTTGTTTGCCGATCATTTCCAGTCATTCACAAATCAATTCAACTTTCCATTCATTCATTCATTCACTCACTCACTCACTCACTCACTCACTCACTCACTCACTCACTCACTCACTCACTCACTCACTCACTCACTCACTCACTCACTCACTCACTCACTCACTCACTCACTCACTCACTAACTCACTCACTCACTCACTCACTCACTCACTCACTCACCACTCACTCACTCACTCACTCACTCACTCACTCACTCACTCACTCACTCACTCACTCACTCATTCACTCACTCAGGATATCATAGGATGGAGACATAATTCCAAGAAGATGGTCATCATGTTCACGGATGAAATTTCGCACACAGCAGGAGATGGAAAAGTAAGTCCCTGGTACCAAGTACAAACAACAAATATAGCGTATTTAATATATTCTATGCAACATATCAATAAATCAAATAATACAATAATAATCAATAATATAATATATTTAATATTTAATATTAAATTATAATTCATGTAATATTGTATTACTAATTTTAATTTTTATAATGTAGTATTTATTATTAAATATTTGTAATATTATAATTTAATTCACCATTCATTTCGAATTTCAGCTGGCTGGAATAGTGGAGCCTAACTCGTTGAAATGTCACCTGGATGGATCTGGTCACTATACCTGGAGTACAAAAGAGGTAAGGATGATAGTAATACCTCTGTTAGTATAACACAGTAATGTAATAGTATTATAAGGTATAATTTACATAATAGTGTAACAGAGTAATATAATAGTATTAGAAGTATAATAATAGAGTAATAAGGTATAATAATATAGCATACCTACAATATATCGCTCATTTCATTCCACTAAAATATCCACCCTTTAAATCATCCATCAAAATATCCTGCCAAATATTAATTCATTTCCCAAATCAGGATTACCCTTCCATAGCACAACTGGCCTCAGTTCTTGAGGAGCACAGGGTCAATTTAATATTTGCCATAACCCACAAGGCCATTGACTGGTACAGGCAGGCCAGCCGCTACATTGCCGGGTGCGCCGCGGGCGAGCTCAGGGAGAACTCCACCCAAGTGACCAGTCTTGTAACTGAAAACTACTTTGTAAGATGGTTTGCCATTGGTCGACTCATATCTACGGCGATTGGTTTATAATGACCAAATGATGTGGAGGAATGTGTAATTTATGTGGCGCTGAGTGATAATTTAATTTTTTGGTTTAAATATCTCTTTTAATTAATTACTTTTAGATATTTATTTAAATAAATATTGATTTATTTATTTATTTATTGGTAGAGAATTCAAAGAACCATTCAGTTGTCCGTGAAGGCAAACCCGGAAGTTGATGTTCAAATACGAAGCAGTTGCAACGGAAACAGGTTTTAATTGAAATGCTTTTTCGATCAATTTTTTTTCACATTTTGTGTTTTCTCAACAGGAAAAAAATTAATAACATTTAATAATAATTTCAAAATATTTTTAAAACACGAGAAATTAAATAATAGACGATCGATTAATTAATTTTAAATTAATTAAATTTAAATTAATTTTTTAAGCTCGGAAAAGAATGATACTTCCGTCTGCTATGATGTCAGAGTCGGCCAGGAGGTATTTGATCACCTGATTTATCATGATGATGTTGATGATGATGATGATGATGATGACGATGATGATGATGTTAATGATGACGATGATGAAGACCTTGATGTATTTTCAGGTTACGTTCGATGTGACGACAACGGTGAAGGAATGTGGTAAAAGTGAATTCATCATCATTCCGGTTGGAATTGAAGAAACTCTCAAAGTGGAAATTGAAGGCGTCTGCTCCTGTGATTGCTTGGGAAATGTATAATCTACCAATCCATCCATCCATTCATTCATTCATCCATCCAACCATCCATCCAGCAATCCTTTTTCCAGGAGAAGAAAAGTCCCCAATGTAACTACAACGGCGACTTGGAATGTGGATTGTGCAGTTGTGCATCCGGTTACTATGGCGACAAGTGTCAGTGCAGCGGAAACTCGGAGGACGAAGAAGAATTATGCAGGAGGTTGATTAATTATTCAAATCATCGAAGTACGTCGAATATTAATCAGAATAAATTAATAAAATTTATAAATTAAGAATTATTTAACATCGTTAAGTAACTTAATCTATTTAACAATTAACAATTCTAATAACAACAACAACAACATCCACAGTCCAAAAACCTCCGAGATATGTTCAGGAAGGGGCACATGCAAGTGTGGAATTTGTCAATGCATCTCCACAAGTTCAACTGATCCATCAAAGATCTATTCTGGCCATTACTGTGACTGCGATGATTACAGCTGCATCAACATTGACGGAAAAATGTGCTCGGGTAATTAATCGAATTAAATCATAATATTCGAACACAAAAAGTAATTCAATTCAATAATTTAAATATTTTAATTCCACTTTTTTTGAAAAAATCTTTTCGAAATTTTAATTGCAATTAAAATTAATTAGCATAATTTATGATAATAAATTTATTAGGACATGGCGCCTGTAGGTGTGGAAGGTGCCAGTGTTTACCTGGATTTTCTGGTGCCGATTGCTCCTGCACGACAAACACCTCCAACTGCATTTCATCTAACAAAGTATTTTTATAAATACCTGTATTTTAATCATTGTTATTATTATTTTTTTTTTTATTATTATTATAATTTTTCATTATTAGTTTATCAGAATTTAATAAATTACAACTTATTTTCTTAAAGCAAATCTGTAACGGCAAAGGAACATGCCAATGTGGTTCTTGTGCCTGTGAAATCGACAACCGTTATAAAGGAGCTACTTGCGAAGATTGCCCGGTCGGTCTTAACATAATAATTATAATAAATTAATAAATTATAATTTATAACAAGTTTGTTGAATATTACTTGCAATATTTTGTTAATATTTTCTATTAATGCAATATAATAATAATAATAATAATAATAATAATAATAATTTTTAATTTTAATTTTAATTTATTTTTAATATCCCAAAGACATGTCCAGGCATGTGTGAACAATTTATAGAATGTGCCAGTTGCCACCTCCACTTGAAAGACAAAAGTTCATGCACCAACCACTGCGGGTCAAAGGTCGTGGACATTGTGGATACTGTATATGGTAAAACGTAAATATGTAAATAATTATGTAAGTGTAATATTGATCAAATGTATTATTATATAATAATAATTATACAAATATAGTAATGATATAAGTACACTAAACATATAAAACAAAATTAATAATGACTAAGTAATAATAACAACAACAGTAATATTACTACTACAAACAATAATAAAAATAATATTATTAATGATTTTAATAATAATTTGATAAACATGTTAATAATAATAATTTTATTTTCAGATTCAAACCTGTTGGTAGAGGAAAATTATTGCAAAGTTATTGGAGAGGACAACTGCTACATCTCGTTCGTCTTCAATTTCAAACACGGAACCATGAAATTGCAGAGAACCAAAGGTTGGACATTTTTATATTTATTTAAAATGTTATTAATTTAAACGAATATTATTGTACGAATGTAAATAATATGAATTAATAATTTAATGAACTTATGAACTAATTACCACATCAGAGTGCATCAAAATCAACTACCCACTGATTATCGGTTCAGCGGTAGGTGGCGTTCTATTGGCTGGATTTGTGGTTCTACTGGTTTGGAAGGCTGTTGTGACCCTCCATGACAAGAGAGAGTACCAGGCCTTTGAGAAGGAAAAAGCAAATGCCAGATGGAATACGGTGGAATCTCTTTAATTGTTTAATAATAATATTATTATTTATTATTTATTTATTTGATTTATTAGTCCGTTGCATGGATGATTTGGACTAATAATAATAATATTAATAATAATAATTAATTTGTAAAGCGCCATAAGCACAGCGTCAGATTTTAATTTTTTAGATTGCTTGCTCGTCATGGTATTTATTTTCTGATGTTCCTTAATTCTTTTTTTTTTTTTTGATCGTGATATTTTGTGAATTAATTTTGTGCCGGATGAGTTATCATGATAAATATTCAATTAATTCAATTTTACTCAATTGCGGTGTTGATAATTAAAATTAAACAGTAATTTAAATACAAATTCGAACAAAACTTTCCCTAATTTTTCAGTCCATCAATCCTCTCTACCAGCAAGCTGTTAGCAAGTACAACAATCCCACATTCAGACCAAAGGAGGCAAAGACAAAGAGGGACTTTTAGAAGATTGTTATGCTAACATTGTTATTACTTTACAATTTACAATTTGCATAACTTATTTTCTATATTTATTATTATATTTATTATTATTATATTTAATTACTTTGTTTACAACCACTTCAATAATCTTTTGTTTGTTTTAAGAAAATAATAATAATAATAATAATAATACGTGTCTGAATGTTTACAAGTATGATTAGATTTGACCATACAATTTACAACGAAATGCATTGACAATGAAGCCATAACGTCACATGCAGACGCCATTACAGTCAGCACTCGAGTCATCTCCGCTTGTCTCCGTAAATTCGCTGCTAACATTTCCACTGCCATCAGACTCCTCAATGTCGTCACCCGCTCTTGCACTGGCGCCATTTCTAGCCTCCTTGTTAATCTCAAAGCTCGGAGAACAAAGCTTAGAGTCGTCAGTAGTGACTTGACATTCTGGCCTTGTGGTGGAAAGACACGACTGACAGAGCGTCCTCGGACTTCTGTGTGGACCTCTCGGCTTGAAATTCTGGCTGAAGACAAAGCCTGATCTTCTCCTCAGAGCGCCTGAATGGTGACTGCTACGCTTCCTTGACCACGCCCAATGGTTTGGTATGATGGTCATTATCTGAGATGGTAAATCACAGTACCGTGAAAAACAGTTTCATCAAAAAATATTTTTATTTATAATAATAATAATAATAATCCGAAACTGAAATTTATTTGCGAGGCAATATTTTATCTGCGATTTTTTAACGGGGGCATGTTGTTTTGTTCACCTCCTCGCAGCACATCTTGCTCACTAGCGCCCTGTAGTTCATCATGTGGAGCATGCGGTCCTTCAGGTGGAAAAATCCTGCCAATTTTTTTCTCCAGCCCGATCCAAGCGCCCACGGCAGAATCTCGTACTTGAAGCATTCCTCGTCTTCCTCCATTTCGTTGGCAACGTATCTAAAGAGAAATAGGAATTTGAAAAATAATCTCTAGTAAGGCTGTGATCGATAAAATTAATTTTAGGAATAAATGTTAACCAACAAAGCCAGGAAGAAGTTGAGCATCGAGTAATCGTCTTCTTTCAAGTCGGATCTTTTGAAGTAGGCAAATACCATCGATAGCAAGTACTGGAGGAAAAATAATAATTGAATTAATTAATACCGGACATCGTTTTATTCGTTGATTATGAAACGAAATTTACTTTGTCCGAGAAGAGAAAGCAGGGATCGGACTTAAGAAAGTCAAAAATGTATGGACTCTCTGAAATCAAACTGCAATTCTTACAAAAAGTTTCTTTTCACAATTCGTTATGAAACTTAAAAACTCGGTAATTATTGCACTTTTTTTTTTATAGCATGTTAAAGGTTAGAAAAAAGACAGCATATCTGCGCAATATTACTGAAATGTTAGACTAAAGGCCTTGAGAGCCATTTGACTCTCTCATTTGCAAAAAGTAGGTAAAAATAAGAAACATGACTGCAAACCCAGCAGCTTAAAATAGGACGTCATCTCAGACTTTGTGACGACGTGCACCCGATGTTCCACTTTAGATCGTTTGCTGACTGGACAGGAATCTCTTCCAAGATCTTCAGAATTGTTGGCAAATGGAACTAGTTGGTCCCCGCATGATCTCCATTTCCCGTCCATGATAATATTCCGCCAATTAGAAGTGTTCGGAACGTTCGAAAACACCCGAAAAAAATCTAGACATTCCGAAACATAGCAAATGTCGTCTGCTGGTATTCGTTCCTGGAATTTAAAAATTGTCAAAAGTCGTTTCAATCAACTAAAAATTTAATCTAAACAAGTAAAAAAAAATTGTTCTAACAAATAAATAATTATCATTTAAAAATTCAACTTAATTAAATGTCGTTGAAGCTGTTACATCGCGGCCGTTCTGAACACATTATCTGTGTTAAAGGTCGAAATTCTAAGTTCGTAGTTTTTACGACTGCCGCCTGCTTGATTGTTGTTTTAATAAGGAATTCATTTGAATGATTCTGTCGCCATTGCTTAAACTTCGTTCGAAATATTAAGACTTACATTGTCTTTGTAGAGAAAAAAAGCAATGTCATTTTGCTCGAGGAAAACGTTTTGTGTCGTCACCGGTGCCAGCAGGGGTTTCGGAGCATCAGTCAGCTCAAAATTTGCAGATTATTTAGCACCAAATTCTGTATTCGTTTTACTGGCAAGAAATGCTCAACAGTTGGCATCAACCAAACAAACAATTCTTGACAAGAGACCAGATTTAAAAGTGTTCACTTGGGCTGTAGACATGTTGCAAGCAGATGCAGATGATTTGAAGAAACTTTTTACCGACTTATTTACCCAGGTAGGCAGTTTACTTTCTGTTATAAATGTTATAAATTTATTGCTTTTAATAGAATTGAAGAGAATTCATGCTATTGCAGAATTCTGAATGCAGTCCTATCAATTTCTCTCAATGTCTGATTGTGCACAATCATGCATCATTGGGAAATATTGAAATTCCCTTCGTAGAACATAATGACAAGAAAGTGCTCAACGATTACTGGAGCCTAAACTTAACTTCTTTGATCTTGCTGAATTCCGTCTTCTTCGGTTTCTTCACCAAGTCGCAGGTCGCCCATCGATATGCTGTCCAGATTTCCTCCCTGTGTGCTGTGCAGGCTTTTAAATATTGGGGCTTGTATTGTGGAGGTAACGTCATGAATTCAGTATTATTTTGTAGCACTTTGGTATCTTTAAAGTTTACGGGAAGCCGGGAGTATTAATTAATTAATTTAATTTTTTTATTTCAGTAATTTTTTATTTGTCAAGGATACTTACTTATAAATCAGTTCATAAATGTAATAGTTTCATGTCATCGAATTTTTCCCAGGCAAAGCAGCTAGGGACATGTTCTTCCGAGTGATGTCCGAAGAGGAGAACATGAGGGTCCTCTCGTACTCCCCCGGTCCGATGAAAACGGACATGTTCGACGAGGCCGTCAGGCTCTCGGGCCACCCCGACACCAAGTCGCAAATCCAAGGTTTCGTTTCGACGGCAGTCGAGAATGAAATTTACATCCCGAATTTATTTTCCACGTATTTAATAATAGCAATTTATTAACACGCAATCACGTTCTGCTTCGTTGATAACTTTCGTGAAATTTTTTTTCCAGAGATGGCCAGAACCTCCCTCCTGACTAGCGACGAATCGGCCAGCAAGCTCGCAAAAGTTCTCAGGAACGACGTCTTTGTCAGCGGGAGACACGTCGACTTTTTCGACCTCGATCTCGAAGGTCATCTCGTTGGCGACCAATGACGGTTTTGATTCGATACTAAAGAAGGGCTCCCAAAATACCTCGAGTTGGACGTCTGATTCTTTTGTCGAAATGTCAACATTTTTAAGAATGATATAATGGTTGAATTTAAGATTGTATCACCTGGTTAAGATTGTATCACCTTGTTAAGATTGCTATGTAATTAGTATCGCTTAAAGTGATTGAATTAGTTAAAGATAAGATTGCATCACTTGATTGTTATTGCATTGTTAAGTAATTAGTATTACATTAGTTACTAATTATATTAGTATTGTTACTTATCATATTCCTTATGTCATGTCTTAAAATATTCATGGAGATCTTTGTTAAGGGGTTGAGCATCTCTTGTCAGCTGAGAAGTTTAAGTTTTTTAAATTGAGTAATAATTAATTGAGCTTACAAGAATTGAGTCACACTTGTGCAGCACGTTTTGTGCTTGGATAATTTTATTTTGGGATTTCAATATTAAAGATATTTGAAACAATCAGAAAATATTTGTTTTTAATGTTCAAAAAGATAGTTTTAAATAGAGTTTTAGGGGGGCGTTATCGGCCTCATTTCGATTTCCAGCGGATAAAATTGTCTCTATTTATATCTTTAAAATTATTTCGATTTACAGTGGATAAAATTGTCTCCATTTATATCTCTAAAATTATTTCGATTTACAGTGGATAAAATTGTCTCTATTTATATCTCTAAAATTATTTCGATTTACAGTGGATAAAATTGTCTCTATTTATATCTCTAAAATTATTTCGATTTACAGTGGATAAAATTGTCTCTATTTATATCTTTAAAATTATTTCGATTTACAGTGGATAAAATTGTTTCTATTTATATCTTTAAAATTATTTCGATTTACAGTGGATAAAATTGTCTCTATTTATATCTCTAAAATTATTTCGATTTACAGTGGATAAAATTGTCTCCATTTATATCTTTAAAATTATTTCGATTTACAGTGGATAAAATTGTCTCTATTTATATCTTTAAAATTATTTCGATTTATAGTGGATAAAATTGTTTCTATTTATATCTTTAGAATTATCCTCGAACGACGAGTAGCAAAATAAATTTTTTTCATTTAGTAAGAAAAAATAAGGTTTGTTATTTTGCTCTCTTTAATTAAAAAAAAAATTATCCCGTGTCTCTGTTTAATTAATTTTTTTCTTGATTTAATTAATTTTGTTTTTATTACCATATTTTCAACAATTGGGAATCCACCAATTAAATGTCGCTAAAAATGTGAGTACCACTTTGTCCATAAATGGTAGTCCAGGCTGAAATACATGACGATATTAATGCAACAATTGTCCATAAAACCATGCACTCGTGTGAACGCGCGAAACGAACCATGCATTCATCTGGAAATAAACCCTAGTAATGGCTAAAATTTTTTGACTTTATTTATTTATTTATTTGCTTCGGAATAACTTAATATTTGTAACTCGTAATTATGAAATTATTGAATTGTTGACGTCAATTTCGTAGTAACTATTTATGAAGTAGTTAAGATTCCACAAAATATATTACAAAAGTATATTAATGTGCAATATGTATATTATTATACAAACATAATATGCGATATTAATCTGCACAAAGGTAACTGATCGTTTAAAACATCTATATCTAGTAGAAATGTTTTAATTACGTTCATTTTAAACATTGAGATAATATCAGATTAATAAATTAAGTTAATAAAATAAATTAGCGTCATTTAATCCACGTAACAAGGATTCCCCACTCATTATCAAGTCTGGCCTTCGCTGACATTCAAGATGTTGGTTTAAAAACAAAAATATTTTTCTCAAACGAAACGTCATTAGGCACACCCAGGCTGTTTCTTGGAAAGATGGATGTTTTTCGAACCTTAAAATGTCCGTTAAGTAGCTGGTTTAAACTAATGGGATGCATTTCTTTGGGTTGAAAAGTTTGGGTTGAAAAGTTTGAGTTGAAAAGTTTGGGTTGAGACTGAACAAAGAGGAATAGGAAATTGATTGATTAGTTTAATTCCACCATTATCCCTCACTCAGCCTTAACTATCCATTAATGTCATTCTAAACCATAATTATAACTCTAGATCACAACAGAAAAGTAATAAAAACGAGATTATTTTAAAAAATAATTCTAGATTTCAGAAAAAAGACTTAAAAGACTTAAAAATCATTTATTTTTAGAAGAAACACTCCAAGAATATTTTGACAAAAGACCAGAACTAAAATATCGAAATACTATAGGACGAAATTAATGCGTTAGAATGTGAAAAGATTGGATAAGATTGAAAGACTGCCGAAAAAAGAATGATTCAAAGATATTTTTAGACCCTTTGGAATTTTTTGGCTTGAATATATTTTTATAGGCTTTCGGTCGACAAGACAGAATTATTATATATTATTATATTATTAAAATATTCAAAATAATAATTTTTCGACGGAAAAATCGTGCGTTTAAATCGATTTGTCACTCCAGACAGATCAGAAAGTAATTTAGTAGGGAATTAAAATGACTTTTCGTCGATTAAAATTTCAAATTAAAAGCTTTTTACTCCGAACGATATCAACAGAAAAAGTATTTTAACGTGAAAATTCTTTCAGGAAAGACTGTTTTTGTTTTTTCTTTTTTTGTAAATTGCTCGTGCCAAAAAGTCGTCCATCTTTAGTTCAAACGTGGCTGTGAGCTGACGGGCTTTGAAAAACACGCGCGATGATGAATGGTAAAAGATTCTTCTTCGCTCAACATAACTTTTCAATCGACTCAATCATTTTCAAGTTGAAAATTTCAACCAATGCGTTCCTTGTCAATCACCTAATTACAACAGATCCTGGACTTACTTACCGTCAAAGACAGCTCTTAATACTCCTTAATACTCCTGGCAAGTGGTCCAAAAATTTGACATCTTGAAATTCATGTTTATTTATCAAAAAAAAAAGCATGTTTATTTTTATTTGTATTTTTAGTAAATATTTATGAAAAAAACTTTCTTTTACCTTGTTATAAATATTATTGTAAACATTGAATTTAATATTCACCTACGTTTTATTCATATTTATTTTAATATTAATTCGTTTTCTGATAGCCTACTGAAGGATTGATTGCAAAGCCTGGATCGCTAATGCACTTAAATTCGTTATATCAAACCGGGTGTAACATTTCGGCACTAACTTTCAAAGTAGAACTTTTTGTTTTTCCAGACTAAATTGAAAAAGAAGAAGAGGAAGAAGAAGGTGATGATGATGATGATGATGATGGTGGTGGTGATGATGATGATGATGGTGGTGGTGATGATGATGCAAGTAATTCTAATTTAATTGATAAAAACTTCAAACTCGTAACATTACAACACCTAAGTCAACGTCACGAAAGCTCAGAGTCAATCATTGACGTCTCCACCAGGCTCTGAACTTGGCCGTCATCCTTCTGAGACTCTGTCTGAAATCTCTGCTGACGTAGTGGTAGATGATCGGATTGACGGAGGCATTCGAATAAGCCAAGACATGGCACAGGGGTCTGTAGGCCTGGTACCACTTGTTCTGGGGTTTGAAGCCGCAGTAAGCCATCAGCAGGTAGAGCTGGAGAGGCAGCCAGCTGAGGCCGAAGACGAGTACCACGAGGAAGCAGAGTTTTGTCACGTGAGAGGATCTCTTCCGGTTTGCTGCCTTCCTTCCGGTAGCTCTGACGTCGCTCGGATCCTTCTTGGATGTGATCCTCGAGAGTTCCTTGTTACAAGCCTCCGTTTCTCCAGGCAAGGAAAGAATTCGGTTCACCTGCGGAGTAGATTGCTTTCCTGCCTTCACATCTCCAGGCGTCGGAAATTGGAATCTTTCCCGGAGATTCTGAACGGCCATGGCTTCGAGTATCGGATCGCTCCGGTAGACATCGTCGCCGACGTTGACGGCCGATGCCTCGTCTTTTGACGTGTCCGGTGACAGTCTAGACGGAGAGAGAAGTCCGGTATTAACTACTGCCAGGGTTTCATGCAATCCAGGTGATTTAGATGCCGGGTAATCTTCAGGGATCCACGGTAGAACGGCCTCCTTTGCCGTCTTTATGCCGGCTGTAAAATGTGAACGTCGAAAGAGAAAAAAATATTTTTCAAGGAAAAACCAAAAAAATATTTCGAAGGAAAAACAATTTTTTCGCTTTTTTATTGTTGCATGTTGTAAAATTTTAAAGAAGAATGGATCTTAAGTCGAGGAATTATGATCACGTGTTTGATGATGTGTTAAATTATTTAAATATATTACAATTATTGCTGCCATTCATAGCCAAGTTATTATTATTATTATTATTATTATTATTATTATTCTTATTATTATTATTATTATTATTATTATTATTATATTATTATTATTATTATTATTATTATTATTATTATTATATTATTATTATTATTATTATTATTATTATTATTATTATTATTATTATTATAATTACTAAATAGGAGTGGTATTTCAAACAACACACGTACGTACGTGATTAATTATCTGTAATTAAAGAAACAAATGCTGAAACATAAATCTCTCTTTTTGAGCTAAGCAGTGAGAAAAGACATCTTTGAATTATAGCGCAGAATTGGAAAGGCCAACACAGGAATACAAATGCTCTCGAATAAAGCTCACGACTGTCATGGCGTCGATCAGTAGATCGATTATCGCCCTAGCGTTAATGACTTTCACATTGCAACAACGACTCGACATCGTAAACATTCACGAATCAAGGACTAGTCTCGACCCCAGCTCTGATTGGTCGACTGTCGTGAATAAGCTCCTCCCCATCCAAGGGCAAAAAACTCTGCTCATTTCCGGTGAAAAAAAAACTATTGAATGATATTTTTTTTATTTCT
>JAJTWR010000456.1:295000-302500 GCA_021613335.1 Whitmania pigra
CGATCCGACTTGAAGCAGAAAGGATGACATTTATTTCCGAATCAAGCGGTGACTTAAATGGGCGCATTTAAATGTCAAGTCATTGAAATAAAATTGAAACGAAGTAATAACAATAATACAAATATTCGAAATAATAAAAATATTAAAAATAACAATAATAATGATTATTATTTAATGTTAAATGCCAAACAACTACAAGATCTTCAAATTTATAATTAAGAAATGAGACAACAATTCAGATCATGAAAGAATAATAAAAGAATAAATTAACATTTTAACATTTTAAAAATAAAAAAGAGTAGATAAATGTTTTACAAATAAATAACAATAAATATACGTTTTGAGAATAATTAACGACAAGTAAAAACATTTGCATTCCAATTCCCAAGTCAAATAACTTAATTAAGACGAGGAAAACTGTTTCAATTTGGAACGACGTTTCATCAATTAATTTCTTTTCGTGACGGAGAAATTGAAAAATATCGACATTTGTTTAAAAATCTGAAAAAAAAAATTATTATTGCCCAGACAAACAGAATTGATATTTTTTTAATAATGTTTAGTTTTAATTACATTATTAACTTGTAAATGTGTGAAAAACCTTCTAAAAATACTAAAATAAGATATGACATAATAATAATAATAATTTCTTAACATTATATAGTAATTCCATAATAATGACAAATGTGATGAATATCGAATGTAATTTGTCACAGAACGCCGAAGACATTCGACATATTTCCTTCATTTGTCAGCAGAACTTTCAGCAACCTTTAAACCAAAGAAAATCCTATCCATCACGTTCCATCCATCCATCCATCCATCCATCCATCCATCTATCCATCAATCCACCCATCCATCCATCCATCATCCATCCATCCATCCATCCATCCATCCATCCATCCATCCATCCATCCATCCATCCATCCATCCATCCATCCATCCATCCATCCATCCATCCATCCATCCATCCATCCATCCATCCATCCATCCATCCACCCATCTCTATATCAATCTACCCACCTATCAATCCATCCATCTATCCATCCATCCATCCATCCATCCACCCCACAACCCATCAATCTCCAAACATCTTTATGACGTCATCGACCCAGTCATGTCCTGCACTGAAGATGATCTTCCTCTGTGGCGTCACCATTTCCCCCGTGACGTCACGTGTCCCGGCTGGAAATTTCCGAAAGTCATTATTTCTTGTCAGAAAGATACTCGAAGATTCCACGAATTTGAATTATTATTATTATTAAAAAATATTTAACCTTAATATATCATATTACATGATTATATTAAGATTACACTTAATGTATTTATTAATACCAAATTATTTTCCTTGTTAATCAAGGATTTCTGTTGCTCCTAAAAATACAAATACGATGATTGGCCATCGAAGTGGTGAACCTCACGAAGACAGGTAGGATCGACCAAAACCTAGTCACGTGACTAATAGAAAACCTCCAATCACTGGTGGAGTTTGGAAATGTATCGAGGAAAATATTTGCAAGAGCATAAAGTGCACTCAATCTTAAATTGGAAATTCATCACCATTACCATCGTCATAGTCATCGTCATCGTCATCGTCATCGTCATCATCATCATCATCATCATCACCATTACCATCGTCATAGTCATCGTCATCGTCATCATCATCATCAGCATCATCATCATCATCGTCGTCATCATCATCATCATCAGCATCATCATCATCATCATCACATCATCATCATCATCATCATCATCACCATCATCATCATCAATCATCATCATCATCATCATCATCGTCATCATCATCATCATCATCATCATCATCATCATCATCATCATCATCATCATCATCATCATCATCATCATCATCACCATCGTCATCATCATCATCATCATCATCGTCGTCATCATCATCACCATCATCATCATCATCATCATCATAGTCGTCGTTCTCGTACTAGCAAATTTAAGTTGATGAACGTGTTTTGTCAAAGCCGGTTCGAATGAAGGAAACAATTGTTTGATTGATGTTGCCATCATCATAATCATCATTTGTCATCAGTATCAAATCCTCGTCAGCATTTCGCTAATAAAATCTTAAAATAAAATTAAAAGCAATTAGTCCTTCTTCATTAGCAGGTCATGATGACATTTTGTAATTAATTAACTATTATTTCAAGAATTTTTAATTACTTAATTAATTTAGTTATTTATTATTAATTCAGAAATTTCTTTAATTATTTGTAGTTATTCTGCACAAACGAACTGATTTTAGCCGTCCAAGTTTGGGTAAATGTCTTAACACTAATTAATTAATTTGTTAAGACAATGTCATTCTTCTTGAGCCACTATAAATTATTAAATGTTAATTTAAATTGGATAAATTAGGGATTAAGTCATTTAATGACGTGACTTAAATAAATATTATATTTATTAAATAATTATTAAAAGAATTATTAAATATTATATAAATACTATATTTACTTAAATATTTAATTCTTTATTATTTAAATTATATAAATATTTAATTATCGTTGCCAAGTTGTCACCATAACAACATGGTAATGGACTCTTGACAGGTACTCGTAATGGGGCCGTAAAACTAGTGTCGGTCAAGCCTCACTGAGCACACATGAGACACGTCACGCTCCACTGGGCATTCTAGGCACTGAATCCGAAACGGATGCTGTTTTCGAGATGAGAATTTGTTGCTGAAATTTTTACATTTCATTAAATTCAATTGACGTTAAAATGTGTGAAAATGAAAGATTCTCTTAAATTACCTTCAGTTATCTTACATGATTTTTGCGTAGTAATTAATAACTAATTATGTTATTTTTATTATTATTATGTTATTTAAACTAGTAATTTTTAACTAATTATATAATAATAATTATTATTATTATTATTACTTGAACTGGTATCGTTATCAGCAATGCAATGTTGTAATTTTGTGATTGACATCATCATCATCATCATCATCACTACTACTAATTATTATTTTTTTACAATTATTTCGTGAATAAAGCCTTGTTTTGTTTAAATTTAATCGTTTTTTATGTTTCTTTATTGACTTTCCTTTCCTTTAAAAACAACGACTTTATGTCATTTAAATGTAATTTTCTTTGAATTGTAAATTAAAATTATTCCCAGGCACACGAAAACACTTTTCAATGATATTTTTGTTATTACAAAATTTGAATTAAATTAACAGAAAAATATCAATTTCCGACTAAAAATGACTGCACTTATAACGTTGTTGTAATAGATATAAAAGGAAAACCATCACCATCATGTCGTCGTCGTCGTCATCGTCACCGTCACCGTCATCGTCATCATCATCATCGTCATCGTCGTCATCGTCATCATCATCATCATCATCATCATCATCATCATCATCATCCATCATCATCATCATCATCATCATCATCATCATCATCATCATCATCATCATCATCATCATCATCATCATCATCATCATCATCATCATCATCATCATCATCGTCGTCGTCATCATCATCATCATCATCATCATCATCGATTTCGACCTTGGTCACGTTATGCTGGGATATGAATGCAAAAACCCAGTGCTTCCTTTGCTGAGGAAAATAAGGAGACCGTAATTTGATTATGTTTATGACGACGTCTGAGACGACGACGATGATGATGACGATGACGATTTCGAATGATGACGATGACGATGACGATGACGAATGATGACGATGACGACGACGACGATGATGATAGTGATGGTATTGGTTATCATGGTTATGATGAGTTAACTTATATATCCGAATCGGTTGAAAATCAGATGATGACATACAATGACTTTCCAAAAGTAGGTCTTTGTAAAAGCCCATACAAAGGTCGCTCGAAATGCAAATTCTCAATGGGGGTAAGAAACCCTGAGAAGGCCGAGAAGGGTAGGCCTTGGTTAATAATACATGTTAAGGTTAGCGTTGGTATTAATATAATAGTTACGGTTTTGATCATTCTTACTTTATGGCTAGGGTTAGGTTAGGGTTACGGTTAGGGTCACTGATTGGCTGGGTTTGGGGTCACTTAGGGTCATGGATTGGGGTTAGGTTTATTTCTTATTTATTTTGCAATATTCCTGTTTTTAACTGATCGATGGGTGCGATTAAATCGTTTTTTACGCGCCATTAAATGACGTAATTTAAGGTGCTTTTCCGGTTTAGTTTTTCCACACTGTTTTCCTGATGTTGTTTTGTGATCTTTGCGGACGATTGGGTCGGTGAAGATTAGGATATTTTATGGCGTTCAATTTGCAATGGAGGTGGACTGTTTAGGTAATATAAAAATAAATAAAAATGAAGTAATATGATAATTAACAATGACAATAATAATAACAATGTATATTATAACAATGTTAATAATAATCATCATCATCATCATCGTCATCATAATTCAATGTTTGTAACAAAATAGTCATTGTCTTTTGAATTATTTGAATAAAATAAATTAAAGATATTGTTTTGTTATTTATTCATTAAATTAAGTTTAAATTATTGTCGGGACAGGTAAAAATTCAAATGATGAATGTAATAAGTCCACTGCATCTGGTTGTTTGAAAATACCTGGCAAGAAAAACAAATAAAAACATTTTCTGGCTGGTAGAGAGCTCCTAATCGGCCCTGTGCAGTGGCACACCCCCCTACAACCACCCTTAACTCCCTACAACCACCCTTAACTCCCTACAACTACCCTTAACCCTCTACAACCACCCTTAACCCGCTATACCCACCCATAACTCCCTACAACCACCCTTAACTCCCTACAACCCCCCTTAACTCCCTACAACCACCCATAACCTTTCCCCACCGCTCCTAAATCTCTGGCTGCCACTGAAAACGATTTGGAGAAAGCGAAGAAAAAAAAACATGAAATATTTTCCAGACAATCCTAAACGGGTGGATTCTTCCCCAGAACCTTAATTGTTCGAAAGAAATGGCCGCCATATACCTGCCTCTGTTTTTTGGATTTCTTGATGATTGTTTTTGTTGTTGTTGTTGTTGTTAGATTTGTTTGTTTATGTTGTGCTGTAAGGTTTTTGCATTGCATTGCATTGTATTGTATTGTATTGTGTTGTGTTGTATTGTATTGTATTGTATTGTATTGTATTGTATTGTATTGTATTGTATTGTATCGTATTGTATTGTGTTGTATTGCATTGCATTGCATTGTACTGTAGTGTATTGTATTGTATTGTATTGTATTGTATTGTATAATATTACTTTGTATTGTAAGTTTTTTAAGTTTTCCTGCAAAAATTTGCGAAATTTTTCCCAACAGTAATTATTTTATTGCATTATATTGTATTAGTTTGTATTGCTATATTTTCAGGATATTATTATTATTATAATTATTATTATATTGCATTACATTTGTTTTTTTTCTCATTATTATAATTAATGAGACAATTATTCTCTGAAAATTCCTTCTTAATGATATTGCACCCGTTCCTAGAAGAAATTATTAAGCATTATATTTATATTACTAAAAATTATAATAAAAATTGTAATTAAATTATAATTAAAATTGTAATTAAATTATTTCAACCACAAAAACAAGTTGTTACGGATTATCAGGATTGAAGCTTTGTCCCGTTTATTCGTTTTTAGAATTGTGCAAGTATTAAATAATTTAACGCTTAAATTGGAAAAATAATTTAAAATAATATTTTCTTAGAAAGCGACCGACAATGAAAATAATTTCTGAATAATTTCAGCCTCGGCATGATTGAAAGCATATTTTAAACAACTTGTCGGCATTTTAAAATAAATTTGAAACTTTCAAAACAACTGATTTAAAATTCATGGTAATAAATTATTTGCTAAAGTAAATTTAAAATATCGAGTAAGTCTTTCGATTAATTCATTAATTCATTAATTCATTAATTAATTAATTCATTCATTCATTCAGTCATTCATTCATTCATTCATTCATCCATCCATTCATTCATTCATTCATTCATTCATTCATTCATTCATTCATTCATCCATCCATTCATTCATTCATTCATTCATTCCAACCAATAACCAGCCAATCAATCAATCAATCACCCAGCCAACCAACCAATCAACCACCCAATCGATCAATCAAACGAACAACCAACCTTCTGGCATAGACGATGTGCAGGAACCTGACAACGGCTATGAAGACATGCGTGTAGGATGTCGAATACAAACTGACATACAAAACATAGTGATGGAGTCGGCAGGCGAAATCTCCAATGTTCCAACTGTCGGCGGCAAAATGGTAGGTCGTGAGGGGAACGCAAAGAACCAGGAAACTGATGTCAGAAATGGCCAGGTTCACTAGGAGCAGGTTTACTGTCGACCTGATGAGGTGGTAAATAATTAGTTAGCGATTAGTTATGTTATTGTAACTTATTAGTTTATTCATTTATAATTATTATTATAAATGAGCAGGTTTACAGTCGACCTGATGAGGTGGTAAATAATTAGTTAGCGATTAGTTATAATAAATGGGGTTTTTCAATTGTAAAATTATTGTCATTATCAACACAATTATCGATGTTATTATTATTTTTATTATTATTATTATTATTATTATTATTACTATTATTATTATTATTATTATTATTATTATTATTATTATTATTATTATTATTATTATTATTATTATTATTATTATTATTATTATTATTATTATTATTATTATTATTATTATTATTATTATTATTATTATTATTATTATTATTATTAGTATTATTATTATTATTATTATTATTATTATTATTATTATTATTATTATTATTATATATTATTATTATTATTATTATTATTATTATTATTATTATTATTATTATTATTATTATTATTATTATTATTATTATTATTATTATTATTATTATTATTATTATTATTATTATTATTATTATTATTATTAGTATTATTATTATTATTATTATTATTATTATTATTATTATTATTATTATTATTATTATTATTAGTATTATTATTATTATTATGCTAGTGTAATGTTTTTATGTTGTTATATATTTTTGGAATAATAACAATTGTAATTTGCATCGATTTTTTTAAATCGAAAAAATGATGGAAAATAAACAGGCGCCTATTAGACGTTTAATGATGACAAGAAGATATTGGTCTTCCTTCTTTCATCATCATCATCATCGTCATCGTCATCGGCATCATCATCATCATCATCATCATCATCATTTTTAATGCGACGAACATGAAACACATTTTGAGAAAATATTATTTATTTAAATTTTTATTACGATGATAATAAAACATTTTTGAAATAAATTGCTGATTTAAATTTTTTTATTACGGTGACAATAAAGCATTTTTGAAATAAATTATTGAATTTAAATTTTTTAGTACGATGATAATAAAATATTTTTGAAATAAATTATTGAAATTTCAGTTTTTATTTTGATGACAGTAAATCATTTTTAGGAAAATATTCTGTTTTCTTTTAATTGGCTTT
>JAJTWR010000456.1:307500-357500 GCA_021613335.1 Whitmania pigra
ACGTGAGAGGAAATGAGGAAATTGTTATTAGCGATCACGAAAAGTTGAAATTATTCAAAAACTTTCCAAGAAATTTTACTTCGACGCAATTTATTTAAAAATAATTTAAGAAAATAATAATAATAATAATAATAATAATAATAATAATAATAACAATAATAATAATAATAATAACAATAAACATCATCATCATCAACACCATCACCTTCTGTATTTATTGAAGTTCAAGGCTGGGATGAAAGCAACCTTAATGAGATATATGCATAAATTACGATCTCATTATAATAATTTAAGCAAGTAGGTCTTCAAGGTGGACGCACCAGTTGGAATTGCTAACATCTCATTTTAATAATTTACGAAGATTCGACATTAATAAAATCGTCATTCCACACTTAGATTGCATGGCCATGATTGCATACATTAAAAAGCAATCTGATGGTATTTGTACGTAATTTGGGGACGTAATTTTGGAGGTAAGGCGGTTGCCCGTTGTCCCCCCCCCCCCCCCCCCGATTTTAGACTAGACGCAAATAAAAAATAATAAATAAATTAATAATTAAAGGGTCATCTTTTTCTGAAATTTGTCTAGAAGCAAGAAAAAGGTGTCTTCTCAAGTTTTGCGAGGGTTTGCGCCTCCTTGGAAAAAGCTGAAATGACGTCCTTGTATTTATTTTTTATTATTTTATTTTTTATTAGATATAAATTGAATTTGTAGGTGTCGTGTTTTTAATTTTAAAAAAAATAATTTCTAAAAGAATAAATGCATAATGTTACTTTATTCTGATCGTTTTTTAGGACATTCATGTTTGTTTTGCGCGACATTAATTTAATTAGAATTTTATTTCATTTGTAAAAATTATTTTTTTTTTTTTTAAAAGTCTTTTGTATTTTTGTATTTTTCCCGCCAGTTTTTTTTTTTTTTTTGATGATGTCACGCCGAATCATGTTAAAGGGCGTGCGACTTTGAATATATTAAATCTATTTGAATAAATTATTATAATGATTCTCGCTCCAATGACTTGACGAGGAAATTTCAATGAGAAATAACAAGATGTGACCTGTCAATTTAAATGTGAAGCATTACTCATACCCTCATTGTAATATTCATGACCTCGAAATAATTAATAAATTGTAGTGAATGACGTAATAATTAGTAATATTTGTGATAACTTGATCCTTATTGCCTTAATGTAATAAATAAGTACCAAATAGTAATGCATAATATATTAAATATTAATTATTAATTTTGGTGATAGCTTGATCACCGTAACTTTTGTGATGACGCAATCCATTCCCCCTTCTTTTATCGATTGATCTCTCACTCAGCTACTTATACCGTCTCCTCACAAAAAGCTTTTTTGAATTATCAAAACAAACAAAGCCATTAAAGAATAAATATCGATTTTATTTCGGAAAATCAAACTCTTTAAATCCCTTTCATTTCATTACTGGGTTTCTGACATTGTGCGAATTGAATAACTGAATATTAATGATTGAATAATTGCGAATTGAATAACTGAATATTAATAATTGAATAATTACGAATTGAATAACTGAATATTAATAATTGAATAATTACGAATTGAATAACTGAATGCTAATAATTTCGAATTTAATAGCCATATTTATAGCTGTACCACCTTTACGTACTGATTAAACTGATAATAAGCGTGTGCAATTCTTCAATTATTAGATATTCTATCTTGATTTTACATGATTTTATTTCAAATTTCAATTTTATTTACTTGATTTTATTTCAAAGCAAAATGCAACATGAGAGAAACAATAATGCATTTTCAATACTCAGACCAACAACTGAATCTATATGACACACTGAAGATAATTAAATAGAGAAACACATTTGCACTTTGCGTTTGCATAGATTAGCGATATTTTTAAGTAAGTCATTAATGTCATCCTAATGACATCACGAATATTTAATTTAAAAATTAATTCCTTAGAGAGCATGAATTTAATTACTTAGCATCTTGTTTCTCTTAAGCATCTTATCGATTATGGGAAGCTGGCCTTGAATGTTTACAAAGCAAAGCCATACCAGGTGAGTTTCGACCGAGAAGTTTGTCTATCGACAGATTAGATTGGATGTACCTGGTTGACTGTTCTTATTAGGATAATAATTACTTACGATTAATGCATTGGTGATGACAATGATATCATTGGAAGGTAGACTTGTGAATGAGTGGATAGGTTGACTGTCCATTTAGATTGCATGTATCATTGTTCATTTAGATTGCTTGTTTCCATGAATGCAAATAGGTAACAACGTAATTGGCAGTCATAGAGAGCTAGTAATATAATTATAGTAATTGTTATTTAATGCATATTTAATTTGACACTTGTAATAATTATCAGCTAATGAATATTTGATTTTATAATTGTAATAATTATTAGCTAATGCATATTTAATTTGATAAATTATTTTGTCTATTTGTAGACACTATGTATCATCGATCGAGATTGGACAACACAAAAAAATATTCCAAGTGGATTCGAGGGAGGCAAGATTTACATGAAGGAAGCGTTCGAGGTGAATGCATTCGAATGCACGACGACGATATTACACCATTCACGAATTCATTTGCAATTATTATTTAATTCATACAATACTATTACAATTGTAATTACTTACAATATTTATTCAACTTATAAAATTACATTATTAAATGCAACTGCAGATCAATGACACTGAATGTAAGATACTGAATGAAGGCATATCCCAATGCTACGAGGACATCTATGCCTTCGTGTTGCCATTTCCTGGGGGCCACGTTCGGAGCTCTAAATTTTATGGCGATCTGTACGACGAAGGTTGCTCGATGTTAATCGATGAAGTTAAAGTGATTTTAAATGAATTAAATATTGTTAAATTAAATTTAAATGTGTTGGTAGCAAATTATCAAAAAAAAAAACAGGATGAAAGACCGATGTCAATGTCAACGTGTCTTCTTATTCCAGGCGTCAATCCGGAGTTCCATAGCCATCTCGTGAACTTGATAGAGCACTTGTTTCATCCGAAGAATATCGTCGTCAAGGAGATTTGCGGCAAGCAAGTGACCGGAAAGGAGTTGTTTCATTACTTCAAGGTGGTGATGATGACGATGATCACAATATGGCATGTTAACACGTGCCGGATTATTAATAATAATAACAACATAATTATTTAACAAATACGACAGTCATATTTTAAAGTATGCAACAGCTTAGAACTTCCAGATAAAATGGATTTTATAAAGGTGAATGTCGCAGTTTTTAATTAAATATTTTTTTAATTAGTTGTCTTAGTTATTTATGATGATAATTAGTTGTTTTAAAAGGCTTTTGGATTTTAGTATTTTATGTTATAATAAATAATATGTAAAATAACTTGTCGTTACCCGATTGGTATTCATATTGCGTTTTAGTTTGTGATTAATTAGATGTTTTAAAAGGCTTTTGGATTTTAGTATTTTATTTTTAATCGCTACAGTGGCTGCAGATCCAATCCCGGACAATTCTTATAACTTCGTCCGGAATGTTCTGGCAGTATCGATGATACCACCTGTCGCATGTAGCCATGTCTTCTTTTTTTTTCCTTGGTGCTTTTATCCAGTTTAATTTACAGTCGCACCATATTTCGACCTTGATGAAACCATAGTCTTTGCGAACCTTTGAAAATTAATTTAGTAAATTACATTATTTTCTAGTACTGCCAAAAAATGTTAGGTTACCTTTACTCCGGTCATTGGTATGTTGACCTCTTCATTCTTGAAGGACCGGAATATAGCATCCCTCAGACTTCCCTGCTCGTATTGGCAACCACTAGGGTCATTGCCAGAGCACAGTGCATGCGCAAAAGCAATGGCCATAGGTCCGCAGTCGTCGTAACCTTGTTGCTGCTGGACTCCTTTCCGGGCGATTGTGAGCACTGGACCTCGAATAAAATTTTTAGCCATATAGGCTATCGTCCTTTGTGCTTCTTCATTGATGCCGTAATTCAAGATGTCATACAGCATCACTTCGTCCGGTCCGGAGTTCAAATTCGATATGGTGACCCAGTGCGCTCCCACATTAATAATTTGGACGAATTTCGAGGTGGGCGGTCCCAAATTGAATTCTGCAGGTAGAGGTTCTACGGACACCCCATATAAGTTAAAACACTTAGAACCTCTATCGTGGAAACAGAATACAGGATGGAACAGAGAAGGATAGAATTGAACAACTTAGATGGATCCAGCTAGATGCTTGTGTTGACATCGGCTTATAAATTTCCACCAAAGACATACTTATGGGTTATTAATTAATTGATTGAGAGTTTTGATTGGAATGAATGAAAGTTCAACCATATCACCATTGCTTGTGCAATTTCTATTTATAATATTGAACTGATGTTAACTTTGGAATTGCAAGTAAATGACCTACTTTTAGAAAACATATGTCCAATCATAGCGCCTAAATTAGCTAATACATGAATATTAATCAGCACGGCGTCGTTCTAGACACGGGTTTGTAAATGCGCGCCCGGTCCATGACTAAAAGCGATGTGTTCTTGGCGCCTTAATATAATTCAAAGATTTAAAATTGGTTTTAAAATTTTAATATTATGACGTGATATTTAAATTTTTATTAATGACAATCTCGTAATCTTTAGTGCTGAAGGGAAATAGATCATTTGAAATAAATTGTGAACTATTTACTTTATATAGTGAGTATCAAATATATATATCAAATGCGATATCAAATGGAGCATGTTTTAGCAATACTGAATTAAAGATTTAATAATTTTAGATTAAATTTAAACTTTATAAATTACACTTTTAGTTTGGAAAAATCGAAAGATGTCTTCAGTTGACGCAGAACTCGGGTCTTCAGTTGATCCAGAACCCGGGTCTTCAGGGAACAACGAAGTAGAAAGCGGTAAACTTGCATGTGTTTACAATAAGTTTTAACTATTATATAATATATTATTTTAACTTTTTAAGAGATGTGGCTACTTATTGAAGAATTGACAAAGTTTCACCAAAATTGGATAGAAAATACCGCAGTAGATACTAAATACCCATTTCCAATTATGCTGTCTGGCTTCGAGGCAAGTCAAATTTATTAATTAGTTAATCAATTTTTTCAGTAATGACGCTTGTTATTGCAGAATTGTTCCTTTTTACGGCAGTTTCAAAATCTATCCATTCGTCTAAGGTAATTTATTATAAAAACAAAAAAATGTACTAATGTTTACAACATTGAAATACTTTACCACAAAACACTAGAATATAATCGGAAATTACACTTGAATTGTTCTAAAAGTTGAATTTCATCATTTTTTGATTAATTAAATTTAGTTCGCTCTTGCCGGATGTTTCCATTTCGGGCCTCTCTGATATCGACGACATATTACATCAGCCTATTATTAATCAGCCATCTCATTCAAATATCTTGTCAGGTTGGTTAGACAACAAATTTGAAAATGTATAATTGCATGCAATAATAAAACTTCAATAATAACAGGAAATCGGACGTCTGACCAAATCGTCAATTGCTTTGATATATATTGGTATATCATAACGGCAGAGGTAACTTAAACTTGCACTTAATTAGTTAAATACTTCTTTTAATGACTAAATTAATTAAATATGTAATATTAAATAAATAAGTACATTACTTTATCTGCTTTAAACTTTGCAGAAATTCATAGACCCACTTTGTATATCGACTTTCATGCAGTTGATCGTACTGTTTGGCGACTCTTCTTATTCAGAATCAAGATCGCGACGTTTGATTACATTAATGTATGCATTTGGTGGTTCGTAGTTTTAGTTAAAAAAAAGAAATTAGAACCACGTGATTAATTTTTTCTTACAGGCTCGTTCCAAAATATTTTACATTGGCGAACATTAAGGATGTTTGTTTTGCACTCAAGCTAATGAGAGTGGCCTCTGAAACATGTACACGTATTAATAAAAAATTCATATACGATGATTATAGCAAAGGTAATATACAACTGTTAAAAACATTAAATATAATAAATATAATAACTATAATAACTATAATAACATTAAGCACGCAATCACTCGATAACCGCATAAATAAAAATATTTTTATCGAGGATTTAAACAATACGATTTTAAAGACGTCAGCCTGTGGTTAAAGAAATTAACAAATTTGATCGAAACCACATCAGTAGAGGGCAAAGAACGAATTTTCACCTGGATAACTCTTCAAGGTAATAAAATAAAGTAATTACATTAAGTAACACTAAACTTAATTAATAACTAATTAATAAAATATTAATAAAATATTTAAAGTTATTTAACATTATTTTCAGCTTCTACTTTGCTAGATTTTTTGGACAGCATTTTCACGCCTGTAGAACATAAATTCTTTTCATCGAAGGTTTGAGGATTGTCTGCGACTTGATATTAACATTCTAATGTCTTATAAAGCGTGATTGTAGGGCATTCATAATTTTTTTTACAGCTTAGGCAATACCTTAGAAATTATAATAATAAGTTATAACTTTTTAACTCATAGTTTAACTATAGCATTATACATAATGATAGCAGGTTCAGTTGAATACCGTGGATAGCCATAATGTATATGAAAGCATACAACAACTGCGAAGTAGTATATTATTTTATTGTCCACAGAAAAACTTGATGATTAGAACGGCACCCAATAACCACTTATTTATTTATTTATTTATTTGATTATAGTCCGTTGCATAATAACCACCCATTTATTTAGCATTTATAAAGGACCGTCTCTAAATAGCGCCCCTCTCCTGTTTTGTTGCAACAAATAATAACGAAACATCTATTTTAACAGGACGATCAAGAATCGTACGTGTGCAACTTGATTCTTCACGAAAAAGTTTTTGTACAGATGGACTACCTTTATTCATATTTTATGAATTCAAATGATGAAAATGAGAGAGTTCAACGTATAGAATCTTTCGTCAGAGGATGCGTAAAGGTATATTAAAATTAATTAAGCAATCTTACACTAGAGCTAACTCAATTAATTTTGTTGAATTGGGACTTCATACGCTTACAAAATTAGTTCTCTCAAATTCAAGTTAAGCAATAGCACTGATTTTAGACAAACGGGTTTGGGAAAAGTAATTATTTATATTATATATGGTTTCAAATTATTTATTCATTTTGTTAAAATAGAAAAATAAAACATTGCACTTAGGTATATATTATAATACACATTGTAATGATGTGCATTTAATTTCTCAGGCTTCTGGAGAAATTCAAACTAGCATGCTCAACGATGACCTAGGATCAGCATTCACTCCAACTTTGTGGCCCGAAAAAGTTAAATTTTTGAAATATTTTCAATATTTTGTATCTTCTTTTCATAGTATGTTTATGTTGCATTGGAAGGTGAGTAATTAATTTTAATTGAGATTATTCTTTACTAAACTTTATTAGTTTAGCTTTATTAATTTTAACTTTCTAAGTATGAAAATTATCCGAATAACTGGGAAGAAATAGAAAAATTCTTTGGCCATAGAATTGAGCCATATTTGACAGATTGCAAAAAATCGATAAATGAGGGATCAATTGAAGATCTAGCAACTTTGCAATATACTTTCTACGAGAGAATTATAAATCATTTACAATTGATGAGAATACTACATAAGGCCTTCTGGATGGCTGCTGAAATCCTTGAGGTAAACTAATTAATTATTAATGTATAATAATAATAACTAATTAATTGATAATTTGACCCCTCCTTAATCATACTTTTTAACAATTTAAAAATTAAAATACTACAATTGTTTCCTTGTTAAGCTCTTACGTTGTACTGTTCGTCTTTGCTTTCATCACTTTCTGTTGCACAATGCATTCCTATGTAATTAGGGACTGATTTATTTTCTGAACTTCTAGGTGATGCTCAACTTTGACATCTTCAACTTTCGTAATTTTCGATGTACATTGCTTGGCATTATATTATTCATTTCAATACTTTATTTCTTCTGAAAGCTTTATTCTAGTCTATTTTAATAAAACAATGAAATTTATTATTGCACCTTCGTTATATTGTTAGCACTAGCTTTTTACATTGTGTTATATTAATAAAATTATGAATTCATCATTTTAGATAGATAGGTTTCCTGAAATTTATGAGATGATGGTGTTCAGATCATCGAAAACCTCAAAATATTCAAGCCTTTTTAAAGGCTGTTTGGGCGTTATATGGTCTATGAGCAATTTCAGAAAGTGGTTTGAAGTCACTCTAAAGTTTTGGTGAGTTGGTTTCAAAGAATGCATTTTACAACGAACTTAGTAGCATAAAGTGTAAGCTGAGCTTCCTGGCTCAGGAGATAGCGTGCCTGCGAACGACAGTAAAAGGGCAACCTGTCGTAATAGCCCGCGACAAAACAGCACCATCAAAACATAAAACTCGTTTCATTTAATCAAATTTGAAATCAGTTATCGGTTAATGTCTTCCACTCATATAAATATATTTTTTTATAAAGTTACATTGACGGGGATGTTTAGACGTGGCTATTTTGTCGCTGGGCTATTTTGTCGGATCACCCTGTAAAAGCGAAAGTTGTTGCGGCGCTATACAAATGGTCGTTGACGCCCATGACGCTTACGGCGCTAGAATACGAATAAACTTATCTTTATCATTTTCTTGCAGCCCGTTCTTGTTATTGTCGAAACATCATGAGTATTTGACGTGTGAATTTTTAAAGAACTATGACCAAGTTGAGCAGGTATTCCCTTTGAAATTCTTGAATTAATTACATGATTGTTCTTAAATTAATTATCGACATTAAAGTTATTTCTTACTGAACTTGCGAAACCTATGTCCTCTTACACAGGCATCTTTGGAGGAGATTTACTTCGCACTGCAGATAAGCCCTGACGAAGATAAGCAATAAATTTAAAATATTTTCAAAATGTATGAGAATTGGTGAATGATTCATATTCAGTTAATTCAATAAAATGCCTCTTAATGAATTCTGCCCATAATTCCTCTCGATATTAGAGCATCTTTCATATGTGATAATGATGACAGCATGGGCATGAAACAGGTCATCCGGTTGACCCTATCACGTAACATTCAACTTTGCACATGATTCTCTCCCACAGCATGTTTTACTCATTCTTTTTCCTGGAATTTGGTTCTTTCACTCGTTGCTCCGTTAAAACAGATTCTTGGAGTGAAGACAACTATGAAGATTAGAAAACGCAACTAAGTCAATCCTAGCCGAGCCCCAACCACCCTAATTTTGCTCCCAGTCTTCTGTGTGTCACATCGCATTCGGCATGTAAAACCAGACCTCTCAGATAAACAGTCAAATGAGCCTGTCCAGCAAATATTAAAATAAAATGTTATTGTTTTTGTGACTCAAGGCTGAAGCCTGGAATTTCCAATACTCTGCTCCGGAGCCTAAAACTGGTTGTTCGAGTGGTCGAAATTCATTCGAAGTAGACATGGATTCATGCAGTAAGATATTTTGTTCTGTTAATAAAGTGCTCGCGCTCATTTTCAACCGACGTTTTTGACGTCAAGACGCCTTGAGTATGGTAGGAACTACTAAGACATAGCCACAGCTATTCACTGATGCAAAACATTTTGCTTTTAATATTGGAAATACTGAGATGTCAACTTTGTTCTAGATATCGAATACTTTCGGAATTGTTTAATTGGAGCTAATGAGTCTCAAAAAGAGAATTACTTTAATTTTTATGGTCAGATACCCAGATTACAGTTAATTGGCAATTAAGCTGGTAAAACCGTCCGAGCTGCACACAGCCTTAATGAGATGAAAAATAAGAAAGATAGCTCCACCCCATAAACAAAATTAGCTCCGCCTATAATGATTAAAAGTAAATATATATTTATTTAAAAGTCTACCGATATGTCGCGAGGTGTCTACTAAATTTTAAAAATTTGACACGACTAGAAGATTTTTGCAGATTTATATGTTCGGAAAAAAGAGTGCGATTTGCATGAAAAACATACTGCTAACTTGAATCTGTTTGTTGTTACTCATAAACAAAGTTAAGAAAAAATTTACTTTTATTCATTTTAGGCGGAGCTTAATTTGTTTCAGGGTGGAGTTTTATTATTTCTGATAATTAATTTAATCATAACAAAAAAGATAAAAAACCTTTAACCTAGTCTTTTACATTTATTTACAATCGTTCGAGACGGACACAAAGTTCCAAAAAAAAAAAATAAAGCTCCAACCATAAACAAATTTAGGTTATCTGGATCTAATTACAAGTTATTTATGGAATTTCCAGTCATGAGCAGAGATATTGAAATACAAAGCTACTGCTCGAAATATTAACTTGGTAAAACCGTCTGAGCTGCACACAGCCTTAATGAGATGAAAAATAAGAGATAGCTCCACCCCATAAACAAAATTAGTTCCACCTAAAGTGATTAAAATTGATGAAAAGTGTTGTTTGCCAAGCACTGAAACTAAAAAAAAAACAACAACACCAAATTCAAAACAAAAGCAGCATTTATTTGTAGAATTTGTAAGTTAAGCCAGCCTGGGCAAATATGTAGATGATTCCTGGCTGGAAATACAGCGTGCTTAATTGAAAATGTCAGTTAGAATTTCTTTAATTGAACCACTCAATCTCTCCAGTTGTTCATTTCTGAGATTGTGCACGTGCACGAGCATGCAAAGCTTAGCCGCCACATTTCAACCCAGAACAGTGGTGATCGTCAAAAGGATTACCAACAAGGACGTATGCATGTCCCACAACAAGATATCAAAATGATGAAGAGAATGAAGAAGCAGCCAAAACTGATAAAAGATAATAAATTTTGCACTCGTTCCTTTATTTCTTTCAAGTTGTGATTCCACTTGGGCACGAGCACGTTAAGCTTAGCCCCCGCTTATACGCAAACCGGAAAGATGGCGATCATCAAAAGGGTTAGGGTTACTAACAATAATGTCTCAAGCATGGGCTTGAAGATTGAAATGATGAAGGGAATGCAGCAAAAACCGATCAAAGGTAATAAATTTTCTCTACGAAACAACGAAGACTCCATCGAAAGACTGGTTTCTTCCCTCCTCAAGCTGGCTGATTCGTCGCGAAAATATTGCATGAAGTTAAGTATGCCATTTCTTCTTTCGCGATCATCGTCGCTCGGATTTACTTTTCTTGCGATTGACGTTTTGACTTTGAAGTCCGCAAGTTCTGTTTCTCTCTTCAGTTTCAATTCCTCCCTTCGTTTATTCCAATGTTCTTTATATTCATCAGGGAATTCTGAAGCAAATACACCGAAGGGATGAAATGAATTTTATTCAAATCTTAAGAGCTTATTAACGATAACGATATGAATAATGAAAAATAAAAGTTGGAATGAAAAGGTTTTATTTCTAAAGAAGTTCATTAATTCTATGTGTTAAAGACACCTCTAAGCTGCTATCAAGTTTAACAATATGGGTGATCTAGCAATTTAGAGACAAATGTCTGAAACATAATTCATTCATGACGATCAGTTACTAACTTGACTTTAAATATCTCATGATCTTCTCAACCTCCATTTCTGTCAATCCTCCGAGTTCATGCAAGCTGTTCCAGTCAAAATATTTCAGATCCTCAGCTGAACTTGCTCCTCCCCTTTCCAGGATCTTCATTACTTTTTCAATTCTCGATTGGCTTCCATGCGACAGAATTTCCTCAATAGCTTCTCTAATTGTGGCTGTTCCTATAAAAATGACTCTCTTGATTGAGTCCCATTATAATATTAGTTTACGAAAATCGTTTAGCAACATTTCTATTAATCAATCTCTGACACCGACTAATAAAATCAAATTTGCTTGATATGAATTTTAATCAATAATAAATGTAACATTGCATTTACACACCATGTGAAACCTTGTCTATCTCCTCTTTTGTCAAAACTCCATTGAAATTATCGATCGCCATAAATTTCAAATCTCGTTTAGATCTGACCCCAGATTTGTTCAGCGTATTCATCACTTCATCACCAGCTTTAGTTTTTCTGAATCTTTTTCAACAACTAAAAGTTCGCAAATAATTGTCTCTAAATCAGTCTCCATTTAAACCAAACGATGTTTTCCGACCTAAAGAGGTAAATCTGACTGGGAATCCCCCGACTCAGTTGCATAGCTGTACATTCATAAATTCATGCTCAAAAATAAACATGAAGAATACGTAAATACCAACTCAAAACTTTAAATATAATCCAATAATGGAATGCATCAGAATTGCTGTGCTGCAATTTTTACTTTTAATACGAAACTCAAGGTTGATCCTGAATTCTGTGATGGATTTCGATGCTGATATTTTTTTAATTGTTTCTTCATTTCGCTCATACAAATATAATCACATCTAAAAATACTTCATCATTTATAAAATATAGCAACCAAATAAAAAAAAATAAAAATCATATAATTAAACCAATGGCGTTTGATATTTATATTTTGTTCGAAAGATGAATACGCGTAAATTCTATGTATTCAACAGAGATTAGCATTTATTTTTGTACTCGGAAGATAAATTCCCAAAACTCATGCCCTCGATAGATGGCGCTCAATAAAAATTAAATAAATTTGTGCACCCGCTAGGTGGTTGATATTTATTTTTTATTCGATAGATGGAGTCACAAAACTCTGCATTCGAAAGATGGCGCTCGATATTTTGTAAAAAAAAATAAACTTGCACATTCGCTAGATGGCAGTCGATATTTATTCGATAACGTTACAAACTCTTGTATTCGAAAGATGGCGTCCGATATTTATATTTTATTCGAAAGATGGATGCACACAAATCATGTATTCGAAAGATGGCGTCCAATATTTATATTTTATTCGAAAGATGGATGCACACAAATCATGTATTCAATAGATAGCGTCCGATATTTATTTTTTATTCGAAAGATGGATGCACACAAATCATGTATTCAATAGATAGCGTCCGATATTTATTTTTTATTCGAAAGATGGATGCACACAAATCATGTATTCAATAGATAGCGTCCGATATTTATTTTTTATTCGAAAGATGGATGCACACAAATCATGTATTCAATAGATAGCGTCCGATATTTATATTTTATTCGAAAGATGGATGCACACAAATCATGTATTCAATAGATAGCGTCCGATATTTATTTTTTATTCGAAAGATGGATGCACACAAATCATGTATTCAATAGATAGCGTCCGATATTTATTTTTTATTCGAAAGATGGATGCACACAAATCATGTATTCAATAGATAGCGTCCGATATTTATTTTTTATTCGAAAGATAAAGCACTAAAAATTAATGCATTCGATAGATGGTGCCCGATACAGACTTCCACATGGAGCCGTTTGAGGTTCTGATGGAATATATAATTCTTAAGTGTATATTATCTCATGTTTAATAAATTAATGATGATTGTTATATTAATTTGTGTCAATGTGTTAGCAATTAATTAAAATCATATACGATAACGTGTTATTAATCACATTTCATATGTGTATAGAAATTCACATTATTATTAATTAATTCATTATCATAATAAAAACTATTACCATAGAAATTTGAAAAAAATTTCTAAGCAGTCAACCATTAAACCCAAAATAATTGCTAAATTTTCCATCAAAACAAAAACAGCCCACTAAAGTGTACAGGCGAGCCTTGTTACAATCGACGGCAACCTTTTCATCAGCACGTCTCGCAACCCCTTAACCCTGGAAGACCACGCCTTCCATCTCTCAAAGAAGGTTCACTCCACCAAGCTGACCGTCGGTGCGTGCTGGAAGGGCCTGAACAGCCAGATGACTGAGCTGACGATAAATGGGAGGACGAAGGCCTCCTGTCCACGGTCGGGTACTCGAATCCGAGGATGAACTTTAACCCCACTGCCGGGGATTCAATCTCCTCCCCCTTGACTTCCATCGTCACGTTTCATACTTCCCTGAAGTGAGCCAACATCGTTTGTGAAATTTCATTTTGATGACGCAATCGTAATCACGACCGTCGTCGACTCAGATGCGCCGACGAGACGTACCCGAGGCCGATATCCAAGGAGTCGATGGAGATCCACGTGGTACCCTCAAAGGGACAGCCACAAGCCGCTGGAGGTCATGATTCCCTGCTCCCAGGCTCGTCACTGTTCATAAATGGGACTCAGGCTTGACTACCCAGAGAGGGACATCAGCGGGAGAATTCCGATCTTCAGGGACAATGTTAGCCTGTAATCTTGTAAGCTTAAAATTATAATCATCAAAACTAGTTAATTAATTGATGATTAACTAATATTCATTTCATGCACCTCAACAAGTTATTACTCAACAATTTCTATAATTTAATTTACCATTTAACATCCCACATGAACTCCAACAACTCACTCTAACAACAGCAATTAAAAAATCGCAGAAAGTTGCAAAACGTGCTTCTGCAATTACCAACAACATTCGAAACAATGAGCCTACAGTTCTCATCAACACCCAACTAATTTTACTTTCAACATAACTCTCAAGTTTGTGCCCAGAACTCCTTCAACAATTTGCACCGATTATTATATGTGGTTTAAAAGTAAAAAAAATAAAAATAAATGTAAAGCATACTTTTACCTAATCTTAATTCACCTGATTTTGTAAGTGAGTGAGTGAATGACTGAGTGGGCAAGTGAGCCCCGATTTTCCCCAACCCTTTTAACCTTTCTTCAGCCTCCAAGCCTTGGCGATGATGTTCTGCATGATGATGACGAACTGTTCTGCATCGGACTCAGACAAGAAGTTCATGTCGAAGATTTTGAATCCCCCACTTGAAGGCCACTAGGGCTTGGCAGCTTGTACTGGAGTCCAGGGCCTACGGTGGAGTTGACCAGCACATCCTGGTTAAGAGGTTGGTAATTAATAAATTCAATATCATTAATAGCTAATCATAATAATATACCGTGCAATTCATAAGTCTCAATTTCTAAAACTATAACAATTTTTACTCACATGTTTATACTCATTGATTTTAATTATTATTCACTGATTAATATACTTTATTTCTTATTAATGTTTTTTATTGTATTTTGTTTTTCTTTCGCACGGTATAATAATAATAATAATATAATTAATGGATATCAATCTCATTAATAATTGATAATATTGGTATTGTTAACTATGAAAGTAATAATAAAAGTGATCTTGTAAAGTATGAATCAAACCAAATATTGTTAAATTAATTTAATTTTAATTCACAAAATGATTTTTAAAAATCATATTTAAGATATTATTTAATAATTGCTTAAATAAATTGTTTAAATGGTTCACTTGTTGATGTTTTGGTCAGGCCATGCTTTAATTTGTTAATTATTTAATATTTTCAACATCATATTTGGCATCATCATCACCATCACTATCATCATCATCATTTCAACTGTCATTAGCTTTAACATAATTGCACTTTAAATGCTTTCTTGTTATCAACTAACTGATTACGATTACTGAATAAATAAATAAACAAGCATACCCAGTGTTTCAACACATAACAGCGAGCAGTACTCTCAATCGTATGGCGCATGTAATTATTTCTCCTTAATTGAAATTTCCGAATTTTTAGAAATTACATCTCGACATTTTTTTTTCAATTTCAATTTTAATTTTTTTTTGGACAAATTTAAATTTTTTGTGAATATATTTCTACGATCAAGTTTTATTTTGAATGGTACTCGAAATTATTTTATCACATTTTATTGATTTAATTCCATTATTAACTTCTAATATTTGGTATATAATTTTTTTTTAAATATAATATTCCTGTTAGTTGATTCTAAAATAACTTCGTAAGGTAATCAAAAAATAGATTAAGAATTCCTAAAATCTCTTTGTAGGCGAAACATTCACAAACGGCTGACTATATATCAATAGTCGGTCGAGATTACCTGTTTTGGCGTCTGTTTCCTAGCAACTAACGCAGGCATTCGAATGCACCCGGTCACTAAGGAAAACCACGGATGAAGGGATGAACTCGCTCTCGACTGGGGGAGCCATTGAGTGGGGTAGCCTCGACCCAGGACTTGTTTTTCGTGTCGTACGAGAATTTTTTCTGCTCTTTAATCATGAGTATGTTTTGAAATGAATGACTTTAACAAAAATTATAACGACATCAACGAAATAATTGCATTGCAGTAGTTAATGGTGATTAGAATGATGATGTAAAAGATTCATTATATATGACATTTTTTAAAGTGACTGTGTTCAAATATATTTATGAAAAAGTATTTTAAATATTTCAAACAAATGATTCAAATAATTTTTAACCTTTATATTAGCCTGAAAAATGTATCAAAAATTAAATTATTACTGAAAATAATGATTGAATGGCAAATACAAAATTGTTTTTGCATTGCTTTAATAAAACACTTTATTCATTTAATTCAATGAATTCAGACAATTTACCAAAATAAAGATAAAAATAGAAATTGCATAAAATATTTCAAAAGTTTTCAAAAATTTCCTTTAATTCAATTTTATTATTTGTTCCATGCATTAAGCACCATTCATCTCCTTATTTAACTATTTAAGTAATTTTTCAACATTAAAATATATTATATTATATAATGTAACTATATTATACATATATTATATTATATAATGTAACTATATTATACACATATTATATTATATAATGTAACTATATTGTACATATATTATATTATATAATGTAACTATATTATACCTCATTGTACAATTAAAAAGCAGAAACATCATTTAAAAGTCTTAAACCTCATGAACGCTTTAAAGATATGATAAACAATCACATAAATGGCCTGCAATTTCTAAGCATATTCAAACATTATTAATAACATTCATTTATAAATAATTGTAATGCAATAATCTCTTGTAATTCGTAAATTAACAATACAAAATAACATACAAAATCCTCTAAAAACCTTGAGACTGCTCGATAATATGCACTGGTAATTATATTAATGACTTCTGTCATTGTTATAGTTGTTGTTAATGGTGAGTTAGGGGTATTAATAATAATAATTGTTATGATTGTTACTGCTGCTAGTAATAGGTATTATTTAATTATTACAATCACTACGGTTGTCAGAATGGATTAATTTTTAAGCATTTACAAATTCTGATTAACAACAAATTCTAAAACAAATTGGGTTTATTGATCTTTTAAATGGCCAGGGGTTAACTAAGGTCGACTCTGAGAAAAGTGAATTGAATTTCTTTTCTTTTTAACTTGTACAGTCTTGCCACTGATACTGTTTATGTCCTGGGAGTAATATGATTAATGGAATAAAACAGCCTTAACTGACAATATTTAACATGTTGATGACTGTACTAATAATTATGTTGCATTCTTTTTAATGTTGAGTGATAGAGTTTTTTTATTCCAGACAATGTTAAAATACATACATGGTGAATAAAAACTATATTTCATATTTCTTGGTCATCTCAGCAGACAGAATTTCAATGTATATATTGATTAGCATCGTCAGACTGATTATTGTTATTGTTAAAGTGTTATCATCGCCTTTGATATTATTAACAATATTACATATCTAAATGAATAAATACTTAAATTCCTGATTTGTTTTGACACGACTAGATCAAACACACATTACTGAGAAGCTAAACGTTCAAACTGTCTGCGTTGACTGCCATTCTTATTGAGCTTAGAACTTATTTCAATAAAACCTACGGCTCAGAGCTCTAAAGTTCTAGTTAGAGTTGCCGTATTTTTTAACGCATGAGACGCAGCCGATAAACAACAGTTTAAGCGACTTAATGTTTTGTAACAATCATATTAATGTTAAAAAGTAATTATTTGAATATTTAATTTTTAAATTTATTTTAAAGATGACTTATTATTTTTAATAACATTAATCATTTCAGATAAAACAAAAATTACTTAAATTAAATAAATTAATGTTTTACTAAATAAATTTGTTATTTTATATTTTTATAAAAATTATTTTAATTTGATAAACTATTAAAAAACTCTGACTGATTCGTAACATACATGTTAAAATAAACCAATTTTAAAAAATAAAAAATTAAATTACGTTATTATTTAAAATAGATGTTATTAAAGATATAACTTACAGCTTGTAATATAAAATACTAGACCGTCTAATTCCGTTTGCTACTAACTACATTTTTTTCCGCCAAAGCTAGTTATTACTGAAAAATTGTTTATTATTTGCCCGCTTTAGATATCGTCTGCGGAAGGCTGTCGCGGCGAGATTATTATTGTAATTGCTCCTAATCCTCGTCAGCCTTACTTTGAGTAAAAATGGAGGTCGCAAGCAAAGGTAGTTTTAATTATTAGCTTTCTTGTTGGTGGTAGCTGGTTAGACTGTAAGAACGTTTTGCACCTCTAATTCCTCATATTTAAAGACCGGATAACTAAGGCAAACGTTATTAACATGAGCAACATAAACGACATTTTAGCTTTTTTCAATGGGATGGGGGGCCTCAATCTTGTTTTGAAAACCTTTTTGTACTTTTATACTATATTCATCATTGGCCGCCTGCCTTAACACCCAAATTATTAGATGTTCAAAAAAGATAGATATGTCTGTAAAATATTTTCAAAAACTTGCTTAAGATGACGAGGAGAACTCTGCCGACAAATCATTTGATGAAGGAAGTTCAGTCAACCCGATACCCAGCTCTGGAATAAATATTTTACTAATAGGTGCAAATGGTCAGTTTAGTTATAGTTACTTGGATTTGTTGCTTGGATTTTCTTTAATTTCTAAAGGAATTAAAACTTTGAGTGTGATTATGATAGCACAAAACTATATATTAAATTGTCCATCAACCTGGCCATTTTTTTGTTAAACTTTACATTGAAATGTGGTCTGCAAATGTTGTTTCAATTCATTTAGCAAGAGTCGTTGAACTTCATCTGCAAAAGCCTAGAGTTGCAGGTTTAGACAGGAACTACGAAGTGTGTTACAACCTCAGAACCTTTTCTTGCAAAGACTATGTCTACCACTTTGCCAATGCGTCCCCTGCATATTCTGGTGAATTGGACAGACATAATATCCTTAAAGTTGCAGACAGCTGCTTGACAGATGCATTATTCATTTCGAATACAACAATCTTGGTTAGTTACTCTATAATCACATTAGTGCCTGATTTGTTACATTTCGAGAGTTGAGTTTATTTTGTTTTTGCTGGTGCTCTATTTCGTTAAGCCTAAAATTGTTTTGATTTGTCTGAACTAGATCTATTGGTTTCATTTATGACAAGTTTTCTAACATAATTTATGGCTCTTGAAGGTGCTTTCTGCGGATGTTGGGGACGAGGCCAAAATTAGGAATTCTGTCGAAAAATTTGTTGTTTGTTCATGGCGCTTCAGGCATAAAGTCATAATTCTTGTCAATCGAATGGATTCAAGCATCACAGAAAGCAATCCGAACTGGGATGAGGCTCGGTACTCATTTATTTTATTTATTTCATTTTCCGTTTTGATGTTTGATGTTATTTCACTTAAAATCTCTACTTATACTTAAATCTCCAGATTATGAAATTGCACATTCGTATGGATATTTTACATTTTAGGTTCAATCATGTGAAAACCGAAGCCATAGCGGCTGCGCCATTGCTCAGTAAAATGCCTGTGAAGTGGATACCTGTTAATGTTTCAGAAAAAACGGAAGAAAATATCCACGTGGGGAGTGCTAAATGTCCCTGGTTTGAGTAAGTTTACTTCACTGTTTGGACAGGTTTTGTTAATTGATTAATTAATTAGAATGTTAGTACTACATATATTAATGTATTAGGATGTAATAAGTAAGTTGTAATTTAGAAGTAGAATGATTATTGCTAGCATTATGTCTTTTAAAACAGAGGAGGTACCCTAGCAGAGTATCTCCATCAGCTGGCTGAAGACAACTTGACAAACCAGGATCCTGAGACTGATTATCCTTGCTGCTTTTCAGTCTATCAAACATCTCGGTTTGAAGGCTTTCCTAATGTCAGAAAGTTTTGATTGTCGTTCTTAGATTGATGGTCGATTTTTACCTGAACATTTTTTCTTGATAGCTTAGCAGAGTAGTTGGACAATTGGTGTCTGGAAGGATGGAGGTGGATGGAACTTACAAATATTCACCAAATAAGGTTTGTCTGAGTTGTAGGCGCTCGATTACGTCTAGCAAATTTGCACGTGACATCATTTTGTATCGCTTTAATTTAATTACTGTTAATGTTGGTTGTTTTTAGGGTTTTTTGCAGTAGGTTTATTTTCAAATTAATGTTTTATTTAAACCAGACGAAGGTAAAAGTGGTCCTGATGACTTCGGCAGGAAACAAAATTTCCACTGCTCGCACAGGAGAAATTCTTGAGTTGCTTCTCTACACAGAAAATTATGTTAGTAGATCTGAAGTTTGTAGCTTGCTCTGTGGGTGATTATTTGTATTTTTTAGCTACTTGAGTTAGAAAGTGGAGGTGTCATCAATGACATTGTGGAAGATCCCCTTATTACAGTGAAAATCTTTGAAGCTAGGGTTAGATTTATGATGTCTTTAAGATAACTAATAGTTGATTTTTTTAGAAATAATATAAATGCATACTAATAGGGTTATCTGGATAATGTAAGAATCAATAAATCTGGCTATAGTTTGATTGGTGCTGTCAAGAGCTGTCAATAATTATTACGTTTAGTTGATCTTCTGTTGCAGTTCTCCATCATTTCATAGAGATTTTATTTTGTTTAGATCAATCTGGTAGACGATTTTGACCCATTTAGTTGGCCAATAAGGATTCAAATCGACGGTTTCGTGACACCTGCTTACATACTAGTTTGTTTTTGTTCTATTTTTAATGACGGAGTTGCTAAGTGATTTTGAATACTGAGTTAAGTGTAAACACTTAATGTGGGATTTAGAATGTTCTGTGGTGTTGCTTGGTTACAGTTGGGTTACAAATAGGGAATCATAATGACTACTCCTTTTGCCATGTTTAGCAGGAATGCAAACCCTCCGAGCCAATTCGCAGCACAATGAATGTCAATTCATTTTGAAGCACAATTGATACAAATGCCTTGATTTGTTATTTTGGTTTACATTTTAGGACATGCGCTTTAAAAAAGGTGGGGCAGCTCGAGAACCACGTGCTGGCTCTAAGGTTCGGGCCTCTATTGCTCTCAAAACATGTTATTTGGGCACATCTTTGAATTTCTTTGTGATCAAGACTGGGGGTAAAGCCTTATATAATTTAATCTTTGAGTTTACTTATATCTTTGTTATTGTTTGTTAGTATTTTCATATTAGTTTATTCATTCTAATATTACATGTGGAATCAGTGGCATGCTCAAAGTCATACTTTATGGAAATTTTATCATTTTAATGTGATTTTAAAGAGCTTGATCCTATTAGAGCAAATTGTGTTGATTACATTTTGAAAGAGCTAAGCTTTTTTTCAAAATTCCAGCATCTCTGAAAGGAGTTGGAAAAATAATTTCAATCAATAAATACCAGGGTCCGACGGGTACAAAAATGTCAAATGATTTGTGGAGTAATAATGCTTTACAGGTTATTTATAAAGAAATTCGTTTAAACCTAAATTACTTAAACCTGCTAATTTAGGAGCAAATGATGATGATTACATTTTTAAAGAGTTAAGTTCTTTGTTGACATTCCAGGATGCCAGATTCATAGATCTCATGAACAAAATATATGGAGAAAGACCTTGATCATGTTTAATGCTTTGTTTCCTTTGTTTCGCTTAGAGGAATTTGCGAGTTTAATACGTGATGAATATTTTTTGTTTTGATTGGGGTTTTGTATTACATTTCATCACTGAAGTGGTTTGGTTCTCTATTGGGTTTGAACATCAACGTGTTCATAAAGAGGCTGTGTTTGCTGTTGTAAGGTTTTTTGAATTTCTCAGGAGTAAAGTCCGAATTTAGCAGCGAGCCACAATTACCTTTCATGCTTAAGACCTGGAAAAAGCACGTAAGGAAATATTACTATTAAATAACATAAACGAGATAGGCAGATATCCTGTGGAACAAATTGCTGAATATTTAACCAAATCTGAATCTGAGAAGGACAACGGAAGTTACACTAGCTGAAGTTTGTCAATATTAAAAATAATTATAATATAATAATAATAAAGTTATAAAAATAATCATAATCACGAGGTAAAATTACATCTGCAACAACACTGAAATCATGCAATAATTCAACAGCAGAGAATGTTGGTTATATTAACTCATTCCGAGGACTAGCAGAGCGTGCAGTCGAATGCTTTTCAACGTTTAGTCTTAATCTTCATCTCTTGCATTAATTCCTCCATACAAATAATAACCAAATATTCTAAGATTGCAAGCTGTATTTATATCAAGCAGGTTTGAATGTGGCCTTATATTTTTTCCAAGGTGGAGTACTTTCCTCTCAAGTTCTCCAATCCGAAGTCAAATTTCTCTGACCAGGAACCAGTACCAAAGTTTTTGAGGCAAAAAGAGACTATGGCAGGATGACTTTCTGTTGCTGTGGCTTCTTCATTTCTACTGGCACAACTGGTTGAATTCAAAGAACAAAACCTTTGAGCAATATAGGTACAGTACAGGTACAAAGGTAACAATGTAAATTGTAAAATTCATATTCATAGATTCGGAATGAAAACAAACTTTTGTTTGGCAACAGTGACCATGTATGTTCCTAGAGACAACAATCTCCAGTATTCTCCATCTGCTGTGATCCACTGGTGGGTCTGCCAATCGTTGTCGAGTCCTTTTATACCTTTATGAACCTGGGCGAGAAAAATAAAAGCATTATTATTAAAATAGCAATGGGGAAAGATCATAATCAAACCTTCGAATAAGAATTCGCAAGCACCTTGAAGATCTCGTTGTCGGGGCTTCTGCTGTAACCCTGTTGACCTTGGCGAGGATCATCGAACGGGAAGTTGGCCGGGAAGATAGATCCCCCGTGGATGTTTGCAGAGAGCAGGAAAGGAATGGAGTGGCTCCAGTCTATCTTGTCCTCTATGATTTCTGATTCTGTACGGCATTCGTTTCGGATGTCTCGAATTGGTCTGGGTAGTTTCTGTTCAGGTCTTTGTGGTTGGAGTTCGGTCTGCCAGCCAAACGTCTACGTTTGTCTCCTTCGGAAGTCGACAGAATGTTTTATCTTTCATTTTGTGTTTGTATTTAGCCGATTTTTTGAGTGCCTTATGTATCCGGATAGTATGTGAAGACAGTTGTTAATCAATCCACGCCCCTACCCGAGGGCGTTCCCTGGCGGTGCGAGCTGGGTTGCCAACACAACACATCTCATAACTCTTTTTATGCTTTCACCGCCGTTCGCAGACAGGCAATCCTCTGAGCCAATTCAAAATTCGTTAAATAACACCATTGGCGGAATTCAAACATTTTAATAATTATAATTATAATTATAACAATCGCTTCAAAGCGCCTCACAGATGAGATGCTGAATCGGAATTGTCTCGAGCGGAAATTTTCGATTAAAAATATTTTGGAAAGAGCTATTTCTGTAGAAAGCCTGGTCTTTAGGCAGATTCAAATGAAAAGAAGTTGAAAGATGCTCTAAAATCGAGACGAATTATGGGCAGAATTCATTAAGAAGCATTTTATTGAATTAACTGAATATGAATCATTCACCAATTCTCATACATTTTGAAAATATTTTAAATTTATTGCTTATCTTCGTCATTCCTAACAATTCAGAGCTTTCTGAATCAGAATTTCGTCATTTATACTTTGGAACCCAGTGCAGTGCGAAGTAAATCTCCTCCAAAGATGCCTGTGTAAGAGGACATAGGTTTCGCAAGTTCAGTAAGAAATAACTTTAATGTCAATAATTAATTTAAGAATAATCATGTAATTAATTCAAGAATTTCAAAGGGAATACTTCCTCAACTTGGTCACAGTTCTTTAATAATTCACATATCAAATACTCATGATGTTTCGAAGAGAACAAGAACGGGCTGCATGAAAATTATAAAGATAAGTTTATTCGTATTCTAGCGCCGTAAGCGTCAGGGGCGTCAACGACCATTTGTATAGCGCCGCAACAACTTTCGCTTTTACAGGGTGATCCGACAAAATAGCCCAGCGACAAAATAGCCACGTCTAAACATCCCCGTCAATGTAACTTTATAAAAAAATATATTTATATGAGTGGAAGACATTAACCGATAACTGATTTCAAATTTGATTAAATGAAACGAGTTTTATGTTTTGATGGTGCTGTTTTGTCGCGGGCTATTACGACAGGTTGCCCTTTTACTGTCGTTCGCAGGCACGCTATCTCCTGAGCCAGGAAGCTCAGCTTACACTTTATGCTACTAAGTTCGTTGTAAAATGCATTCTTTGAAACCAACTCACCAAAACTTTAGAGTGACTTCAAACCACTTTCTGAAATTGCTCATAGACCATATAACGCCCAAACAGCCTTTAAAAAGGCTTGAATATTTTGAGGTTTTCGATGATCTGAACACCATCATCTCATAAATTTCAGGAAACCTATCTATCTAAAATGATGAATTCATAATTTTATTAATATAACACAATGTAAAAAGCTAGTGCTAACAATATAACGAAGGTGCAATAATAAATTTCATTGTTTTATTAAAATAGACTAGAATAAAGCTTTCAGAAGAAATAAAGTATTGAAATGAATAATATAATGCCAAGCAATGTACATCGAAAATTACGAAAGTTGAAGATGTCAAAGTTGAGCATCACCTAGAAGTTCAGAAAATAAATCAGTCCCTAATTACATAGGAATGCATTGTGCAACAGAAAGTGATGAAAGCAAAGACGAACAGTACAACGTAAGAGCTTAACAAGGAAACAATTGTAGTATTTTAATTTTTAAATTGTTAAAAAGTATGATTAAGGAGGGGTCAAATTATCAATTAATTAGTTATTATTATTATACATTAATAATTAATTAGTTTACCTCAAGGATTTCAGCAGCCATCCAGAAGGCCTTATGTAGTATTCTCATCAATTGTAAATGATTTATAATTCTCTCGTAGAAAGTATATTGCAAAGTTGCTAGATCTTCAATTGATCCCTCATTTATCGATTTTTTGCAATCTGTCAAATATGGCTCAATTCTATGGCCAAAGAATTTTTCTATTTCTTCCCAGTTATTCGGATAATTTTCATACTTAGAAAGTTAAAATTAATAAAGCTAAACTAATAAAGTTTAGTAAAGAATAATCTCAATTAAAATTAATTACTCACCTTCCAATGCAACATAAACATACTATGAAAAGAAGATACAAAATATTGAAAATATTTCAAAAATTTAACTTTTTCGGGCCACAAAGTTGGAGTGAATGCTGATCCTAGGTCATCGTTGAGCATGCTAGTTTGAATTTCTCCAGAAGCCTGAGAAATTAAATGCACATCATTACAATGTGTATTATAATATATACCTAAGTGCAATGTTTTATTTTTCTATTTTAACAAAATGAATAAATAATTTGAAACCATATATAATATAAATAATTACTTTTCCCAAACCCGTTTGTCTAAAATCAGTGCTATTGCTTAACTTGAATTTGAGAGAACTAATTTTGTAAGCGTATGAAGTCCCAATTCAACAAAATTAATTGAGTTAGCTCTAGTGTAAGATTGCTTAATTAATTTTAATATACCTTTACGCATCCTCTGACGAAAGATTCTATACGTTGAACTCTCTCATTTTCATCATTTGAATTCATAAAATATGAATAAAGGTAGTCCATCTGTACAAAAACTTTTTCGTGAAGAATCAAGTTGCACACGTACGATTCTTGATCGTCCTGTTAAAATAGATGTTTCGTTATTATTTGTTGCAACAAAACAGGAGAGGGGCGCTATTTAGAGACGGTCCTTTATAAATGCTAAATAAATGGGTGGTTATTATGCAACGGACTATAATCAAATAAATAAATAAATAAATAAGTGGTTATTGGGTGCCGTTCTAATCATCAAGTTTTTCTGTGGACAATAAAATAATATACTACTTCGCAGTTGTTGTATGCTTTCATATACATTATGGCTATCCACGGTATTCAACTGAACCTGCTATCATTATGTATAATGCTATAGTTAAACTATGAGTTAAAAAGTTATAACTTATTATTATAATTTCTAAGGTATTGCCTAAGCTGTAAAAAAAATTATGAATGCCCTACAATCACGCTTTATAAGACATTAGAATGTTAATATCAAGTCGCAGACAATCCTCAAACCTTCGATGAAAAGAATTTATGTTCTACAGGCGTGAAAATGCTGTCCAAAAAATCTAGCAAAGTAGAAGCTGAAAATAATGTTAAATAACTTTAAATATTTTATTAATATTTTATTAATTAGTTATTAATTAAGTTTAGTGTTACTTAATGTAATTACTTTATTTTATTACCTTGAAGAGTTATCCAGGTGAAAATTCGTTCTTTGCCCTCTACTGATGTGGTTTCGATCAAATTTGTTAATTTCTTTAACCACAGGCTGACGTCTTTAAAATCGTATTGTTTAAATCCTCGATAAAAATATTTTTATTTATGCGGTTATCGAGTGATTGCGTGCTTAATGTTATTATAGTTATTATAGTTATTATATTTATTATATTTAATGTTTTTAACAGTTGTATATTACCTTTGCTATAATCATCGTATATGAATTTTTTATTAATACGTGTACATGTTTCAGAGGCCACTCTCATTAGCTTGAGTGCAAAACAAACATCCTTAATGTTCGCCAATGTAAAATATTTTGGAACGAGCCTGTAAGAAAAAATTAATCACGTGGTTCTAATTTCTTTTTTTTAACTAAAACTACGAACCACCAAATGCATACATTAATGTAATCAAACGTCGCGATCTTGATTCTGAATAAGAAGAGTCGCCAAACAGTACGATCAACTGCATGAAAGTCGATATAGAAAGTGGGTCTATGAATTTCTGCAAAGTTTAAAGCAGATAAAGTAATGTACTTATTTATTTAATATTACATATTTAATTAATTTAGTCATTAAAAAAGAAGTATTTAACTAATTAAATGCAAGTTTAAGTTACCTTTGCCGTTATGATATACCAATATATATCGAAGCAAGTGACGATTTGGTCCGACGTACGATTTCCTGTTATTTATTGAAGTTTTATTGCGTGCAATTATAAATTTTCAAATTTGTTGTCTAACCAACCTGACAAGATATTTGAATGAGATGGCTGATTAATAATAGGCTGATGTAATATGTCGTCGATATCAGAGAGGCCCGAAATGGAAACATTGGGCAAGAGCGAACTAAATTTAATTAATCAAAAAATGATGAAATTCAACTTTTAGAACAATTCAAGTGTAATTTCCGATTACATTCTAGTGTTTTGTGGTAAAGTATTTCAATGTTGTAAACATTAACACATTTTTTGTTTTTATAATAAAAAGAGTTACCTTAGACGAATGGATAGATTTTGAAACTGCCGTAAATAGGAACAATTCTGCAATAACAAGCGTCATTACTGAAAAAATTGATTAACTAATTAATAAATTTGACTTGCCCCGAAGCCAGACAGCATTTTTGGAAATGGGTATTTAGTATTATCTACTGCGGTATTTGCTATCCAATTTTCTTGAAACTTTGTCAATTCTTTAATAAGTAGCCACATCTCTTAAAAAGTTATAATAATATATTATATAATAGTTAAAACTTATTGTAAACACATCCAAGTTTACCGCTTTCTACTTCGTTGTTCCCTGAAGACCCGAGTTCTGCGTCAACTGAAGACATCTTTCGATTTTTCCAAACTAAAAGTGTAATTTATAAAGTTTAAATTTAATCTAAAATTATTAAATCTTTAATTCAGTGTTGCTAAAACATGTTACATTTGATATCGCGATGTACTCACTACATAAAGTAAATAGTTCACAATTTATTTCAAATGATCTATTTCCCTTCAGCACTAAAGATTACGAGATTGTCATTAATAAAAATTTAAATATCACGTCATAATATTAAAATTTTAAAACCAATTTTAAATCTTTGAATTATATTAAGGCGCCAAGAACACATCGCTTTTAGTCATGGACCGGGCGCGCATTTACAAACCCGTGTCTAGAACGACGCCGTGCTGATTAATATTCATGTATTAGCTAATTTAGGCGCTATGATTGGACATATGTTTTCTGAAAGTAGGTCATTTACTTGCAATTCCCAAATTAACATTAGTTTAACATTATAAATATAAATTGCACAAGCAATGGTGATTTGGTTGAATTTTCATTCATTCCAATCAAAACTCTCAATCAATTAATTAATAACCCATAAGTATGTCTTTGGTGGAAATTTATAAGCCAAAGTCAACACAAGCATCTAGCTGGATCCATCTAAGTTGTTCAATTCTATCCTCCTCTGTTCCATCCTGTATTCTGTTTCCATGATAGAGGTTCTAAGTGTTTTTAACTTATCTCGTCTGTCCAACATTCTTCTGATCAAATTACAAAGTGCATGCAACAAAGGTCCATTAATGAAGCGACGATACCTAAAATCACTAATGCAGCACTATAAAGAGAGGGATAAAGAAAAATAATAAATGGAGGCAAATATTTCTTTGATAAAATGACTCCATCCTGGACAAGATAAGACAAGCTCTCTTGTGTCTTATCCGTAAATATCGAAACCATTACTAAAATTTCTTATATTTAAATATATTATTATTATTTGTATTTATTTGAAGAACAAATAACAATATTTAAAAATTATTCATTAAATATGTAAGAAATAGTTAAGCAAAAAAAATTGACTTTTACTCATTTTAGGCGGAGCTTAATTTGTTTTGGGGTGGAGCCTTATTTTTTCAAAGCATCTCATTAAGATGTGTACGTCAGGACGGTTATACCGCATTTACGTTTATAGCCCTTCAGATAACCAGATCTGTTGCAAGCTGTAGTTATTTTTAAAATTTGCTGGACTGGCTCATTTGACTGTTTATCTGAGAGGTCTTGTTTTACATGCCGAATGCGATGTGACATACAAAAGTTATAGGCTGTTCAGAGCAGAGTATTGGAAATTCTAGGCTTCAGCCTTAAGTCACAAAAACAATAACATTTTATTAACTTTCGCTGCCATACAGGCTTACTACTGGTAATGTAAAAAACAAGATAAAAAGATAAGCTAAATTTGTTTGTGGGTGGAGCTTTATTTTCTTTGGAACTCTGTGTCCGTCTCGAACGATTGTAAGCAAATTTAAGCGACTAGGTTAAAAATGTATTAATTTATTCAGAAATGTCCGTAAATTATTAATACAAAATAATAATTTATTTAATAAAATACCATTTTCATTCGAAATATATTTCAAATATCAAGCTACGAAATCAAAATTCTGGAAACTTTAAGATTTTATTATTTTTTTAATGTTTTTATCAACATAATTAATTCAAGGGCAGATGAACGATTGAATAAAAATGTTTGTAAGCAAAATATCTGAAGTCATCAAAATATCTAGATCATCATGTCTTCAAAGTATTTGTCATCAAACATTTGTCAATCTCTTCATCAATGTTAATGCCAAATAATATTAATAATAATAAAGCCTCTCGTCAACAAATTACTTAATGTAGTAGATTAAAACAGATTCAAATTATATTAAAATAATTCAATAATGATGTTATTATTATTATTATTATTATTATTATTATTATTATTATTATTATTATTATTATTATTATTATTATTATTATTATTATTATTATTATTATTATTATTATTATTATTATTATTATTGTTATTGTTATTATTATTATTGTTATTGTTATTATTATTATTATTATTTATTATTATTATTATTATTATTATTATTATTATTATTATTATTATTATTATTATTATTATTATTGTTATTGTTATTATTATTATTGTTATTGTTATTATTATTATTATTATTATTATTATTATTATTATTATTATTATTATTATTAACATCATCAATATTATTATTGTTGTTGTTTCAACATACCACATGCTATGTTCATCTGGCGAATTAAATATTAAAATAGTTTTACTCAAAATCACGATTATCTTCAAAAATCTCTGAAAGGCCAACATAAATTAAATATATATCTAAAATAATAATAAATATCTGCTCCCGCGTATCTGTAAATAAGACCTGTACGGGTTAGTTGGTGCCGGACAATTTTCCAGTCAGTGGATCTTTGGATGTCCTCGGGACTGTTGCCCCGTAGGGACTTAAAAAGTGTTAAAAAACATTTCATGCGACGAAACGGTTTGGTCGTTTTTATTCAAAATTTCTTTTCCGATTTTACGACAGTTCAGCTTTTCTGAAGGACTAGAACGAAAAATACAAACAAGAAAATATTAGCCGACAGTTTTTCCAGTCTGACAGGTACCTTAATGAGATATATGCATAAATTACGATCTCATTATAATAATTTAAGCAAGTAGGTCTTCAAGGTGGACGCACCAGTTGGAATTGCTAACATCTCATTTTAATAATTTATGAAGACTCGATATTAATAAACACACGTAGATTGCATGGACAGGATTGCACACATTAAAAAACAATCTGATGGTATTTGTACCTTACAAATTGTACGTAATTTGGGTGATAAGGCATTGGGCCGTTGTCCCCTCTTCCCCTTCCAGATTTTAGACACAAAATAATAAATTAATAAACAAAGGGTCATCTCCTCATGTTTTATGTTGTTTTACCCCCCCACCCCCTGAATTTTGTCTAAGAAGCAAAAAAAGGTATCTTTTCAAGTTGCGCGAGGGTTTGCGCCTCCTTGGAAAAAGCTGAAATAATGTCCTTGTGTTTGTAGGTGTCGTGTTTTTAATTTTTAAAAAATAATTGCTAATAGAATAAAAAGAATAATGTTACTTTATTCTGATCGTTTTTTAGGACATTTTTGTATGTATTGCGCGACATTAATTTTAGTTAGAAATTTATTTCATTTGTAAAATTATTATTTTTTTAATGTTTTTATCAACATAATTAATTCAAGGGCAGATGAACGATTGAATAAAAATGTTTGTAAGCAAAATATCTGAAGTCATCAAAATATCTAGATCATCATGTCTTCAAAGTATTTGTCATCAAACATTTGTCAATCTCTTCATCAATGTTAATGCCAAATAATATTAATAATAATAAAGCCTCTCGTCAACAAATTACTTAATGTAGTAGATTAAAACAGATTCAAATTATATTAAAATAATTCAATAATGATGTTATTATTATTATTATTATTATTATTATTATTATTATTATTATTATTATATATTATTATTATTATTATTATTATATTATTATTATTATTATTATTATTATTATTATTATTATTATTGTTATTGTTATTATTATTATTGTTATTGTTATTATTATTATTATTATTATTATTATTATTATTATTATTATTATTATTATTAACATCATCAATATTATTATTGTTGTTGTTTCAACATACCACATGCTATGTTCATCTGGCGAATTAAATATTAAAATAGTTTTACTCAAAATCACGATTATCTTCAAAAATCTCTGAAAGGCCAACATAAATTAAATATATATCTAAAATAATAATAAATATCTGCTCCCGCGTATCTGTAAATAAGACCTGTACGGGTTAGTTGGTGCCGGACAATTTTCCAGTCAGTGGATCTTTGGATGTCCTCGGGACTGTTGCCCCGTAGGGACTTAAAAAGTGTTAAAAAACATTTCATGCGACGAAACGGTTTGGTCGTTTTTATTCAAAATTTCTTTTCCGATTTTACGACAGTTCAGCTTTTCTGAAGGACTAGAACGAAAAATACAAACAAGAAAATATTAGCCGACAGTTTTTCCAGTCTGACAGGTACCTTAATGAGATATATGCATAAATTACGATCTCATTATAATAATTTAAGCAAGTAGGTCTTCAAGGTGGACGCACCAGTTGGAATTGCTAACATCTCATTTTAATAATTTATGAAGACTCGATATTAATAAACACACGTAGATTGCATGGACAGGATTGCACACATTAAAAAACAATCTGATGGTATTTGTACCTTACAAATTGTACGTAATTTGGGTGATAAGGCATTGGGCCGTTGTCCCCTCTTCCCCTTCCAGATTTTAGACACAAAATAATAAATTAATAAACAAAGGGTCATCTCCTCATGTTTTATGTTGTTTTACCCCCCCACCCCCTGAATTTTGTCTAAGAAGCAAAAAAAGGTATCTTTTCAAGTTGCGCGAGGGTTTGCGCCTCCTTGGAAAAAGCTGAAATAATGTCCTTGTATTTGTAGGTGTCGTGTTTTTAATTTTTAAAAAATAATTGCTAATAGAATAAAAAGAATAATGTTACTTTATTCTGATCGTTTTTTAGGACATTTTTGTATGTATTGCGCGACATTAATTTTAGTTAGAAATTTATTTCATTTGTAAAATTATTATTTTTTTTTAAGAAGTCTTTTATATTTTTGTGTTTTTCCCGCCATTTTTTTTTTTGATGATGTCACGCCGAATCATGTTAAAGGGCGTGCGACTTTGAGTATATTAAATCTATTTGAATAAATTATTATAATGCTTCTCGCTCCAATGACTTGATGAGGAAATTTAAATGAAAAATGACAAGATGTGACCTGTCAATTTAAATATGAAAGATTACTCATACCCTCGTTGTAACATTCATTACATTGAAATATTTAATAAATTGTAATGCATGAAGTAATAACTAATAATATTTGTGATAATTTGATCTTTATGGCCTTAATTTAATAAATAATTACCAAATAGTAATGCATAATATAATAAATACGAATATTGGCGATAGCTTGATCACCGTAACTTTTTGGGATGGCGTAATCTAATCCCCCTTCTTTTATTGATTGATCTGTCACTCAGCTATTTCGTCTCCTCATAAAAAACTTCTTTGATAATTATAAACAAAAACAGAACTATTAACGAATAAACATCGACTTTATTGCAGAAATTCAAACTACCGGGTTTCTGGCGTTGTGCGAGTTGAATAACTGAATATTAATAATTGAATTATGTATACAAAGAAATTGTAAGCACATGCTATTATACGTCGTCACATTATATTGATTTTCGGTTATCAGGATCATCGATTCATCTCGAGGCTTTTTGGTAAACCGGGTTCGACTGTACTTACTTTGTAGATTTAATAAATTTAAATTAAATTAAATTAAATTAATAAATTTATTTAACGATATTTAGAGGTAGTAAAAGTTTATTTTGTTAAAAAATAAATTAATACAAATGATAAAAAAGAAAAGATTGCGATTGCAGTAGCTCTGCCTATTCCACCTATGTGCAAAATTTGGTTATTTTAGGTGTCGTAATTATTACACAGTTTGAATTTTCCGTAGGTTACTAAATGGATTTGTGATCTTGCGAATGTTGATTAGTAGCCAATAAAAAGGCATTAGTAAATAGTTTTCATGGATGAGTTACAATTTTAATATCATTTTAACTATCCTTCCTCATAGCCTTTAACGTAGCTGAAATTAGCAGACACTCAAATTTAATTTGTAATACGAATTTAGAAATTATAATATTTGGAAACTACGTTTCAAATGCTTTTCAAAAATGGCCTCATATCAATTAAAGGAAGATTTTTTTAATTATTAGGAATGTGTGGAAATCGAACTACGAATTGTCGACTGATGACATGTGTATCAAAATGTTCATTAAGATTTCTACTTTTCCGAATATGTACATCTTGTTGGTTTTTAAAATTATTGAACAACATACTTGCTTCAAATATCGCGATACATCTTAAGCGGAAGTTCTTCCAGTATTGGATTGCCTTACAAGTCCTTTTACTTAATAACCACGACATGTCGACTGATGAAATGTGCATCAAAATGTTCATTAAGTTTTCTACTTTCGAAATATGTATGCCTTTTTATTGAAATCAATTCAATATTTAATTTATTGATGTTTTGATGCCGAGGTCATGTGTCGCTGGCCTCTCTCGATTTTCTAAGTTGTCATGGTAGAATGAATTTTGTTCACTTTTCCAGTTTAACCAACCGAGCGCGTTCCCATAACCGAAACTAAAGTTCGTTTGGTCTCTAATATTGGGCTTGAGCCAACTTTGAATTATATTTCTCATCAGTTGTGTAATTTTATTTTAATAAAATTTTCAGAACTAAAAAGCAACAAGTAAACTTGATTTCAGTTATTAGGCACGTATATTTGCTGGAACATCTTATATATTCATGAAAATTTTTATGATTTTTACAAAAGTTAGGTAGTGGTATCTGGCGAATTAAAATTAATAACTTTTAATAATAATAAATTGATTAACCTTTTTGCCATCTCTTCTTGGAGGTTTTAAACATACATAATTAACAATTTAATAAATTTCTTATTATTTAAGCTATGTAATGCTATACAAAAACTTTTTGCTCCAAATATATATTCAGATTTGCTTTTCGCTTTCATTTAGTTATTTCCCACTCTGCTTAAAGGCTTGTGAGGCATGATATAGAAAATGGGAGGTTATATGTTTGTTACGACAATAATTTGCGAAATGAAACATTTTATTTATTTTCATGCAATGATTTTCCGTATAATTTCAAAGTGCTCTTAAGTAAATATAACAATTTCAAGTTATGCAGCATATATATTGCTCTACTCACAAATTAATGTAACAGAACATATTGTTATTTATTTCAGATTGTTTTAGACTTTTGGGTTACGTCGAATATGGTGTGATGATACCTTGCCAAGATAATTTGAAATTAATATTTCAAGATAAGGAAATTATCAAAGAAAAAGTAACAGTAATAAACATAATTGGCCAGGACCATTTATTGCAAGAAGTAATAACACAATGCCTGATTAGCTATTTTGAAAAAAAGGTTGTCCATGTACTACATTGATTTGAGATGAAATTTAATGTTTAAATTTTTAACTTTATTGGGCTAAACATAACAGGGAGTTCCAACAGGAAAGCTTATTAATTTCAAAAAAGAACTTGATTATGGTGATGCAGTCTGGGTGTGGTCAAAATTCTACACAGTTAACAATGCAAATGGCAAAGTAAGTCTACTACTAGAATGAATTCTTTTCACTTACTTTATCATCTGTGAAATTTGCTTTTATTGAATTTTAAACTATATAACTATAGTTATTGTATTGCTGCTTTAGATGAAAGTCGTGATTTTGAACACAAACCATAGCAAGCACCCTGAGAGAATTTTAAATTTTGCTGGTCTAATGACATCTTGCCAGATAATATGCGGACACAATGAGACTATGCTGTCAACTGAATATTCCAATTACATAACGGTTTGTCACTAAAATTGTGATAGTTGTCAAAAGTTGGCTAAATCATATTTTTTATTTAAGAAATGCATGGAAATCGCCAAACTAAATGGTGTGGCGAAGAGTTTGCTTGTTCTCGGGGAAGAAGAGGTCACTTCCGAGGTGGTAATTTACCCTGCTAGCAAACGCCCTGCTGCCTCTCCCAAGGTTGATTCATGCCGGATCACGATTGATCCTGAAGATACTGGCATCGGTGATGAACATCAGCCTTTGTTGAATCCTGCACATACTGGCATCGGTGATGGACAGAAGAGCTTTATTGATGATAGGAATTTGTTGAATCCTGCAGATGGTGGGGTAGGTGATGGACAGAAAGAGGAAACTAAACTGAAAGTAAAAGCTGATGAGCTAGCTGAGAAAATCACTGTTGACAAACATCCTGCTGTCTCTCGCAAGGATGGTTCAAGATGGGACAAGATTGATCCTGAAGCTGCTGACATGGGTGATGAACAGGAAGTTACTGATGAGCTAGCTGAGAAAATCAAACGTTGTATTAATCAAGGCGAATTGGGTGGATTCAAAGTTATCAATAATCTCATTAATGTTAGTCAACCTAAGGACTTTATAAAATTAGATTAATTATTTATTTATTTCGTTACTTTTCTATATAAAGCTTTCTTCTTGGCATAAGAGAAAGAAAATCAAGAAGATGATTGTTCAATTGAAGTGTTTCATGGTTAAACGATCCTGGATATATAGTTTTGGTAATATACTCAAATTCATGTTTTCTGATAATAATTTGATTTAAGAAGATTTTTTTTACATAATCCTTTTAGCGTTGGAAAAGTTTTTGGGGAAATTTGTTGATGATTCAATCGTGCCAAAGTATTTTGCTGGGCAGTGTTTACCAGGATACCTTATTTATGAACATGTTATGGTTTGTGCACTTTTAGTTGTTGATAATTTGACTGAATCATAACAACAGAATTAGTACATGTTTGTTAACATTTTGAAAATGCAGGGCACCAACTTCGAGCCAAATACTGTGTTTGTAAGAGAGGTTAACATTTTACCTACTTGTTGATTTTGTTACTAAAATAAACTATTACCAGTAAAATTGCAATAAATATATTTATATTTTTAATTTAGGAGCAGGATTACTGGCCCAACATCTACAGATATGCAATATATACCCTTATACTCATTGAGTTTGGACTTCTGATAAACCAATCATCAAAGTGTGACAAGGCCCTGTAATGATACTCAAAGGATCGTCCAGTGTGAGGTCTATCCATGTGAAGGTGCTCAAGGCATCCTCACAAAATACCTTGCTTTTGCAATTGCTATGTTGATCGCATTTGATTTATTTGGCGAGTGGCTCTAAAATTAACATGTTTGAGTTTTCTAGAGTTGACTGCATTCACAACCTGTGGCAATAAAGTTGTTTTTGTTTTGTTTGATTTACATTTGCCAGTTTCTATGTTCTATTGCTAGAATTGTCATCTGACTGCATATGTTATGATGATTTTGCATGAAAGATGTCGTTGGTAGTTCAAGTAGCCAGTTGATGCTATCCGACAAAGTGTCATTATCTTCCCAATTAGCCCTGTTCACTATGGCCATACTGCAGTGTTGGGGAAAACAGGCAACAAGGCTGGGCACAATGACAGACCAAAGATGAGGTAATAGCAGCAGGCTGGTGGTTGAGCTTTTGCTTTATTGTGGCTCCGCTTGAAAGAGATTCCTTAGCATTCAGATAGCATTTTCAGGCAGGAAAAACATAAACTTTGGGGTCGTATGTGCGAGCCGCCGTTGGCCCACGTCTGGCGATGGTGTAAAAACTCATACGATAAAGGACTGTTAACAAGCGACTATTAATTGATTAAATAAATAAATCATAAATTATTACTCGGAGAAAACTTGGCTAAATGGCAAGCACTAATTTAATTAGGAAAAGAAAAATGACATAATTCAGACACAGCTTCCGACCAAGCTCAGGGTGTTTTAGGACTGAAATTAATGAAGATAGATCACATGAGACGGCCAATATATACAACCCAACACTCACCTTAGAGGTTTGTGAAGAATGAATAGAACGTTCAAACCGCTGGTCTTGTTTATTTTTCTTGGGGTCTGCTTTTCAGCAAAACTCGAGTTCAGACCTCTGAGAGAATCTGAGAATATCTTGAGCGAGGTGTCTATCACTGATGAACACGGGACGGCTGAAGTTTTCGACGGCATCGGAGGAATCAACGGCGGGGGTGCTTCCAAATTCATTTTTAAACTCTTCATATAGATAGATTTTGTTTTAATTTGATTCATGGTAAAATGTTTTCCAGGCTCTAGATTTACTTCGCAGCCTCTCTCCAAATCTTGAAAGTAGTAATTGGAGAGATTCTCAAAGCTGTCGATTTGACACAAAAAAATCTCGTAATTTTTAGAGGTTTATTAACAAGCATCGAGATAGAGTACGGATACAATAATTCGAGAGCCCATCGAGACAAGAGCCGACGCGGCCAAGCGGAAACAGAGTCAAAAACCAAGCGAAATGGGAGACGAACGATGCTAGTTGATGGGGGTCTTTATATTTATTTATTTATTTGATTATTGTCCGTTGCATAACTGAGAATTGATGGGGGTCTCCTTCTCGAACCTTAAGTAGACTTTCGCTAGGCCTTGAAACAAAGGACCCCAATGCTGAGTCATAAGCATTGTCCTGCACGCTTGTAGCCTGGAGAAGTTGTGGGGCGAAGTTCAGAGTTCTGCACTTCACGCCTAGAGTCCGTGTAGTCGGGTATGTGTGATGGTTCAAGTGGGAGGAGTCCGGTCCTACATTCCTTGTTTTGCTCGCCTAGAGTTTGTGTGTGATGATGCTAGTAGGACAAAGTTCAGCACAGGTAAGAAGCTTAGTTTTTACACGAACACTTCTGAACGATGTGGGCGAGAGACTACATCTTACCACAACCTGCCAAAAGATTAAAATGCAAAGATAACATTAGGTTTCCTCAATCAGTTTGTGTTTGGAGACAAAAATGTTCACATAAGCATTTGCAAAAATGTAACTAATTCACTCAATTAAATTAGTTGATCACCTGGTTACTATTTTCGGGTAAAAAAACTGATCTGCTTGCAAACGTGGTAACGAAACTGTTCATCGGTTGAGAGCCTTTGCATGATGTAACATTGTCGCAATGTTATTTTCCTCGAGCACGTGTTGTAACTGCAATAACTCCCAATTTCGAAATGTCAAAGCTCTTTATGCAAGCGCAACAATACGCCTTTTGGGAATCTGTAGTATTCCTTCTCAGCCAACTCCATTATCTATCCATTTGCTATTGAAAACACAAAGTCCAGGCATGATTGACTTGATTGACTATCAAAACTTCAAGGATCAAACGAAGAACGAACGTAACAGGAAACTTAATTGGGTGAGTTCCCATGAGGCTGAAACAATGAGACCGCAAGAACAAAGGGACCGATTTCCCGCTAATTGTTATTTCAATAAAACTTATTGAACATTATTATTTTTTTTAACCTTTATCATTTTTGAGGACTTTTTTATTTTTAGGACCTCCTTCACTTTTTTTAGGACTTTTTAGTACTTTATTATTTGCCCTTCTTGCTCTCAGCAGCAGTTAACTTGTCATTCATGTTTTCACTTGTTAATGAGAGTGATTTGAGCCCTGCTTCGAAACCCTGTTCAAAGAAATATAAGAAGCATTACAAACAAAAATCAGGAACAGAGGTGCAACATACATTGTTTAAGCTGTGAATTCTTTACTTGGTACCAATGTTAAATTGTGGAGTGACTTAATAGGTAATTATTTAAATGTTCTACAATTGCTCAGCTACAACGATATTACGTGGCCACTCAGAGAAGCAGATTGTCACCAATAAATGATGTTTTAATAAAAAATAATTCTTCAAAATAATCTCAAGCATGACTAGAGCAACATGACATAAGAAATTAAAACTTGACTGCAAGCAAGCATTCAACATACTAAGTGATAATTCTTGTAGTCATCATACAATTTCAGGAGTCTTCCTTTCAACTCCTTCCCTAAGTTTTGTTTGTTTGTCCTTCTTAAATGAAGACATTGTTTACATTTACAAATCCAATTTTCAGAATCAACAGTTATACTCAAGTTATATGAAGGCGTTGTAACAAAGGAAGAACATTTTGATTACAACCATGTTAAATTACATCTATTATCCAAATTAGTCTAACTAATCACAACTCACTTAAGAGCCTCCACTGCCTTTTCACAGCTCCTTTTGTGGCATTCATCCAAGATGTTACGATCAACAACAATCGATGCATCATACATTTTCTGTCAGCAAAAAAAGCCACTTTTAAAATTTGTGTTCAAAATAATCTCGTGATCATCAGAATTATATTAATCATAATTAATGATGGTATAAACATCTAACCATGTCCATCTCCCTTCTGTAAACCTTAATAGCAGCAGTCAAAATTCCTTCTGCAGACTTTGTTGGAAAAATAATGAATAAAGAAAATATCAATAAATCAAGTATTGACCTTAATAATAACTTTATGTAATGATTAATTAATAATCATCATCACCTCTTCCGAAATCCTTGGCTCTCTTCTGTAAAAGTCTCCAGCCTTACCCATAGCATTCATAATAATAGCTTCATCTGTAGCCTTTATTGGAAATATAGCAAATTAGAAAAAAATTGAATACTAACACTAAGACAATTAATTCAAAAATATTTAATGAAAAACTGTGACATTCACCTTTATAAAATCCATTTTATCTGGAAGTTCTAAGCTGTTGCATACTTTAAAATATGACTGTCGTATTTGTTAAATAAATTGTTATTATTATTAATAATCCAGCACGTGTTAATGTCACATTGTGATCATCATCATCACCACCTTGAAGTAATGAAACAACTCCTTTCCGGTCACTTGCTTGCCGCAAATCTCCTTGACGACGATATTCTTCGGATGAAACAAGTGCTCTATCAAGATCACGAGATGGCTTCTGAACTCCGGATTGACGCCTGGAATAAGAAGACACGTTGACATTGACATCGGTCTTTCATCCTGTTTTTTTTTATAATTTGCTACCAACACATTTAAATTTAATTTAACAATATTTAATTCATTTAAAATCACTTTAACTTCATCGATTAACATCGAGCAACCTTCGTCGTACAGATCGCCACGAAATTTAGAGCTTTGAACGTGGGCCCCAGGAAATGGCAACACGAAGGCATAGATGTCCTCGTAGCATTGGGATATGCCTTCATTCAGTATCTTACATTCAGTTGTATTGATCTGCAGCTGCATCTAATAATTTATATTTAATATTATAAGTTGAATAAATATTATAAGTTGAAGTATAAATTAAATAATAATTGCAAATGAATTCGTGAATGGTATAATATCGTCGTCATGCATTCACCTCGAACGCTTCCTTCATGTAAATCTTGCCTCCCTCGAATCCACTTGGAATATTTGTTTGTGTTGTCCAATCTCGATCGATGATACATAGTGTCTACAAATTAAGCATTTACTAGCACAATAATTATTGCAATTATCAAATTAAATATGCATTAGCTAATAATTATTACAATTATCAAATTAAATATGCGTTAGCTAATAATTATTACAATTATCAAATTAAACATGCATTAGCTGGTAATTATTACAAGTATCAAATTAAATATGCATTAAATAGCAATTACTATAATTATATTACTAGGTCTCTATGACTGGAAATTTTGTTACCTATTTACATTCATCGAAATAAGCACTCTAAAAGAACAATGATACATGCGATCCAAACAAGCAATGATACATGCAATCTAAATGGACAGTCAACTTATCCACAAGTCTACCTTCCAATGATATCATTATCATCACCAATGCATTAATCGTAAGTAATTATTATCCTAATAAGAACAGTCAACCAGGTACATCCAATCTAATCTGTCGATAGACAAACTTCTCGGTCGAAACTCACCTGGTATGGCTTTGCTTTGTAAACATTCAAGGCCAGCTTCCCATAATCGATAAGATGCTTAAGAGAAACAAGATGCTAAGTAATTAAATTCATGCTCTCTAGGGAATTAATTTTTAAATTAAATATTCGTGATGTCATTAGGATGACATTAATGACTTACTTAAAAATATCGCTAATCTATGCAAACTCCAGCAGAAATAAAGCATTCGTATTGTATTACTTCGTAAAATAATGCTTATAATTTTAATTTAATTTAATTTCAAATCTAATTTGAAAACCTGACTCTCTATTAGCACTTCTTCCCAGCATCGAGGGCTGCAGATCTGAACGGAAGCGATAAGTGAGTTCATCATCAAGGTTATCTGTGAGATTGGTCTCCCACAATATAGCTGGTTTAAGCCCTGATTGTCCATGAGGAGAACGCAAATCTGATAATACAACGAAGTTGTACACAATTCCTCAAATTAAATAAATAAATTAATATTTGTAATTTGAATGTCTGTTCTTAAATAGGCCGAGCCTGGTATTATAGGTTACGATTCTCCGGGCAAAAAGAGTTTTTCAGCCTGCCTGGTTTATTGTATTTATAAACCATATTTGACATTATTAACGATTAAATAAAATCATACATAAGTGCCTATTGTACTGATGAGCAATGAATATATACTCATACAAATGTGTAATTAATTTTAATATTCTCTGCTTCACTGCACAAGCTTCATTAAAGTGATTACTTACTGAACAGGAAAGAATTTATAATCTAGCTAAGTTATACTTCACAAATCCAATTATGTTTATTATGTTTATTAGTTTTTGTTGAAATGACTGCTTACTTGGAGCTCACTTAGTAAGACTAATTCTATTAGTAAAAAATTAAATAAAGTCTGTTTTATTGATGAACAAGTTCTTACTAAACATTAATTTAATAAACATTTTAATTTAATTTAATAAACAATAATTTTAATAAACAATTAAACAATAAACATGTCCCTCAATAAAATATTAACAAACAAATGAAGTACAAGACTAAAGAAGCAAACACTCAACCTGTTCGCCAGACTCTGTCTCGAGGAAGAACGGTTCACTCCAGAGATTAAAGCCAGTTGTATTACTGTACACTCCCCAGCTAAAATCACCTTTGGTGCAATTCTGAAATGCAATGTCATTTCAAACTATTTGATTAATTCTAGTGCACAGCTACAAATAAAAACATTATTACAAATAAAACTTAACAAACTTTGAAAGCAAAGATAAAATGTGGTAATGCTTAAAAGATAAAGGAGATCAGGTAACTCACAGCTTTACCAAATTTTTTTAGGTATCTCAACATAACACTGAGCAGAAATGAATTTCCCATCCTAAAGCGTCCACTCACGGATACGACCATCACTTTGCTGTCCCGAACCCTGCTGTCTAAGAGGATTCTTTCGAGAGCAGGTTCATTAAGTTTAAGGTAACATCCATATCTATAAAAATCCGCAACTTCAAGAGCCTGAGCTGTTATTGATGATTTTTGGAGATAAAATAGCAGTTTAAAAACTATAATTATAAATATATTGTCTGCAACCAAGTAACGTTTTAAAAATTGTGATAAATAAATTTCAAAATTCGAAATGTTTGTTTGTTTATTTGATTATAGTCCTTTGCATAACAGAGATGATTCGGACAAAATTCGAAACAAATCTCGACACCTTTATAACCAGCCGCCATTCCTATCTTGTTCAATAAACAAGTTGTAAAATAACCTTGTGTATATAGCTTCGTAAATTTTAAAAGATAATCAATTTTTAAAATTTAAAATTTTATATTTTATAATATTTAAAATAATATATTTTTATAATTTAATATATATAATATTCGTATATTTTAAAAGATATTCAATCTTTAAAATTTATAATTTATATTATTTAAAATAATATATACAAAACGCTTACTGACACGAATAATTTACTTGTTAAATAAACTTAGCGTCCTGTAGTATGCACGTGTTTCCCCGAAAATAAGCCCTAGTAACTAGAACATTAAATTTATTACCGAGCTTTTGTGACTTAGCATTCAGAGGTGACAACGAATTGGCTGGATCGCCTAGTAATGGAAACTTTTTGGGTATTCTTGAACTCATCGCCCATTACGACGACTTTCTTGCACAGCATATCGAAACTCAAGCCAATCGCGGCAAGGGACACACAAGCTATCTGTCGTCTACAATAATGGAAGAGCTTATCAGTTTAATGGTTGAACAAGTCCTAGGAGAAATCATTTCTCCAGTTAAGAAATCAAAGTACTACTCCATCTCTTTGGAGATCCCGAAGAAAGGCAAGGTTTAACGTAACGGTTTATTCACAAGTAAACAACAACTACACACGGTCACTACACGAGAGAAAGGGAGTGAGCTTTATTTATTTATTTATTTGATTATAGTCCGTTGCATAACTGAGATGATTTGGACTTTAGTTAATGTTAGTAAGTTAGTAAAAATGAAAAGTATTAGAATAATAAACTGCATTAATTAGTTATGGTAAAATTGTAAAAGGCTTATAGTAAGCCGCATCTGTTTTTGCAGATCCACCGATAAATGATGTCCACACTTGCTGGATTGCTAAGCATGGATTTCATGTCGGATAGACCTGTAAACATCTTGATTTCTCTCCTCAGGGATGACTGGGCTGGGCATTCCATGAGGAAATGCTGCACACTTTCGTCTTCCTGAGGGCACTTCTCGCACCTCCCGTCTGGGTGCCGTTTCATGAGAAACAAGTGCTGATTCAGAGCACACTTTCCAACTCGGAGTCTGGAGATGAGAACCTCCTTCCTCCTTGAGACCATTGGAACTTGCTCTTCGTCGACACTTGTTTCTCTATGGACTTATAATGTAGGCTTCTAGGATCTTCATCCCATCTGGTCTGCCACTGTTGGAAGATGTTGCGGGCCACGGACCTTTTGACATCCTTGATAGACGCCGGAATCCGGAGGTCTATCTGATCCCTTGCAGTGGCTGCCTTTGCCAGGGCATCGGCCTTCTCATTGCCAGGGATTCCAACGTGGGCAGGGACCCAGACGAGAGTGACCTTTCTGCCGCTCTCTTGAATTTCTGAAATTAAAAACTGTACATTTTTAATATCAGGAGCATAATTGTTGCCGTCCTTTAGTGCCTGTAGGGCACTAAGCGAGTCACTTAGGACGACAATGTCGAAGGACTCCTCCTGATATGAGTCCTTGACATGTAGTAAACATCGCTCGATGGCTGCCAGTTCGATTGAACTAATGTAAATCCCAATTCCGGCCTTGTTGTCCTCGGTCTTGGAGGCGTCCGTGTAGCAGAGGAGGCTGTCCTGGAGATCCTCTATGTTCTCCCTTGCCACCAGCATCCGCAGAGGGTTGTCGGCTTCGAAGGAGAGATTCGAGGAGTCGATTGTCGGCTTTCTCAGTCTCCAAGGAGGGAATCTGGGAGGTGCCTCCCTGATGTCTTCCAGGAGATCTGCTGGGATCACCGACTCGACTTTCTTGTGCGGAGGCTCCTCGCCTCTTATCTTCATCCTGCAGTGGAACCTCACTTCGACTTGGGACTTTGGCTCTGAAATGAAATATTTATTTTTAACAGGTACATTATTGGTGGCGAACGACCTGAGGGCGTGGTTTGCCATGAGCTTCTTACGACGAAGGTCGAGGGGAAGCTCACCGCACTCCACCCGCAAAGACGAGGCACTTGTGCCCTTCATGGCACCGCAGCAGATCTTCAGTGCCTGATACTGAAGACTGTCGTATGTGTCTCGAATCTGCTTGCGCCCCAGGTCGATTACCTCAGATCCATAATCGAGAGAGGGAGTGAGCGATAGCTCAAGGCTATTTATAGAACATGTTCCATTGTGTTCATGGCGCGCTCCACTCTCATTGGTTCCTCACCACAACAGATTCTATACCCGATGCAGCCCACATTGACCAACTGACCCTTGTATTGAGATACATGGAGAAAGATGGCCCAGTGAAACGCAATGAGTGGCAAGTACAGTGGCCTACAAATCATGAGCATTGATTCAAATGTACTGCGTGAATTAAACTTCAGTGACAATATCAGCGATTTGGCAACACGGAAATCTAAAAAAGTATCTATAGTTGTTAGAACTTCATTCATTTTCTGACTTTAGCCATATTTATTTGGTTATATTATATTTTTATTTTTCATGGAAAATTAAATGATTATAACCGTAAATAAATTTGGCAAGTACGAGTTGTACAACCAGAGTTGTAAAAAGTACCTCATTTCAGTCATTAGTTAAAAGCAAAAGTAATACCTCAAAAAGTTACATAAGTATAAGTAAAAGTATTTCCTCAAAAATTTACTCAAATAAAAGTAAAAAGTTATAGCATCTAAAAGTTACTTCGGTTGTTCATTGTCATACCAGCACAGCTGAATAAACGTTCAACAGCTGCACTAGGAGGGTAAAGGAGTGTTCAACTGGATAAATAATTTCTTCAAGGTTCCAGTAATAATGTTCGTGTCATCTGATACCGCATCAGAATATCAGTGTGAGACACAGTTGACGTTTTGCAATTGAAGAAACTGTCTTCACCACTGTCAGCATCAGATGAATAAGATGTTTTCAGCTCATCCACCATTGATGCATTAGTAGATGCAGCCAACAGAATTTTCAAGTGCTGAAATTGATTAATCTGATTTAGAAGATGTATGACAATATTAACTTTGATTCAAAAAATATATAAGTACTATTGCCACTTTTATGTTGCATAATTTGTAAGATATGACATACCTGAGTTTCAATGTCAATCAATGAGCTGCTGTTTGTTCAATATAATTTGAACTTCGAATAGCTGTGACATCCATGTCATTATATAAGTTCATTATATAAGAATCTTCGGTCGATGCCATCCAACAGTGCCTTAATAAGCGTTTTACATGATGTTGCAGAGACCATTTTGGATACCAGTTTGTATAAAGCCAACAAACTCTGGCAATTCAACATTATTTTTCGTTCAAAGTAGAATGGTAATTGAATATAACTCCTTTCTTTCTATAAATGATGTTTCCCTTATCAGAGCGTCATACATTAGATATTTGGGGGGATCTTAATTGATGAGCACTTCTCTTACCTCTTACGTTCAAAATAATGATTCTAAAATTAAGTAAATCTATTGTAAAATAAAAGCCCAAGCTACGAAAAATTTTAATTTAAATAGTAAAGATTGCATTCTGATTTTAAAATTTACAGATCCGCTCCCGCGTTTCGGGCTTCCTATTACAATCACTGCTGACCTGGTGGCGACTCAGAAATAAATAAGACATGTACGGGTTAGTTGGTGCCGGACAATCTTCCAGTTGGTGGATCTTTGGATGTCCTCGGGACTGTTGCCCCGTAGGGACTGTTGCCTCGTAGGGACTTAAAAAGTGTTAAAAAACATTTCACGCGACGAAACGGTTTGGTCGTTTTTATTCAAAATTTCTTTTCTGATTTTACGACAGTTCAGCTTATCTGAAGGACTAGAACGAAAAATACAAACAAGAAAATATTAGCCGACAGTTTTTCCAGTCTGACAGGTACGCTCAGAATTGCACTTTGTGTTCATGGTAAACCTCTCTTCTGGGTGCAAGTAGAGGTCGAAAGGTCACTAATGGCTACATACGATCAACAGGCGTTAATCATAAAAAGATAACAAAAAAAACATGATAAAAACATCCTAAAAATAAATAGACGAGCAAAGTCCAACACAAAAGCCTGCAAATGTTCGAAAAATGTACAAATTAGTTTTAATTCGCCCTCTAAAGAGAGTCAGACTTTCGTCAGATTCATCCGGAGAATTTCTTGCTGTATTCTTCCAGCTGGTTGAACGATACGGCGTTTCCCATTTTCGAGGCGTGGTTGCTCGACTTACAGGCATCTGGCGGAGAGACGAGGAAAACACACGACTTGCATCTCTGGATTCCTTCTCCTCTGCGACTGGAACCGAGCTCTTCCTGAAAGCTTGGATGGGACAAACTCTGCAACAGTCTCTCGGAGTTGTCATATTCCCCGGCCACAGGGTGATGCCTATTACGATGGTGGACCAGGCTTTCCGGAATTCCGTCCACGTCGACGGCGTGAGAATTCATCTTGGCAAGCTGCTGAAATTGTGGTAGCGGAGAAGCACTGGCCGGCTGGGTCTTTGAATTTTCGTTGCTCTTTCTGTATCTAGCAACTCCGTAGCTAAGTCTTTTCTTGATGCTTAACGAGGTCGGAATGAATTCGACTAAGTTGGAAATCTTCATCGACTTTATGAAACTTCCCCTGACGTTCTTCTGCTTGCGACTCTTGACGCCTTCCTTGCCCTTTGTCTTCGGTCTTGCGTCCGGCTCGGCTGTCGATGTCATGCAGCGATTGAGGGCGGTGACGTTGATCCTGTTTCGATTGCTGAGGGAGTGCCTGGAGATGTTGAGGCCGAATGCAATCCTTTCGTTGAACGACCTCGAGCGGATAAATCCGTTTTCATTGTTCGAACTGAACACGCCGGAGAGCGTTTGGGTTTTGGCACAGGGGCTATTGGCCGAGCCCTGCGTACTACTGAGGGCAAGGTACGAGAGGGCTTCCTCGTGGGCGCTCAGATGTTTGAGGGAAGGAAGGGAGCGACTATGCTTCGATTCGCTGCCTCTCGAAGGCACGTGGATGGCTGGACTGCCCGGTGCTTTATGCTTGAGGGTGGGGTTCAAGTTCATGCCATCGCAGTGACTGGTTGTTCGGATATCGCTCGCGTCGTCTTCATCGTCGGTTTCTTTGGCTACGGCAGCCAGAGACTCGAAAATATCTGGCATGTGACCTTGGCTTGATACTGTACTGGCCAATTTGGGGTGACCTTCGCTTGTGTTGTTCTGCAATATAGTGAAGTTTGGGGTGACAGGAATGTAAATCTTTCTGTTGGTTCTGCGTCTCCTGTGGAAATTATGATAATTTATGATAATTATTACAGTGAAATGGATTGATTAATACTCTCCGTAGAATATATTAATATCTTTGGTTTTGTCGAACATATTAACATTTTTGGGAAGAAATTTGTAACTATTACTCTTGAAGGGAAATATTTATTCGTTTAGTCACATAGCCAGAAATAATTCCTGACTTGCTTGCTAGAGTCTGATCAATCAACTTGTTTATCGACATAATTATTCTTATTTTAATATTGATAATAATAATAATAATAATAATAATAATAATAACAGTAATAATAATAATAATAATAATAACAGTAATAATAATAATAATAGTAATAATAATAATAATAGCATTAGTTTTTAAATAGGGATGATTTATAGTTATATATTTATTTATTATTGACTCATGATTGAGTCATTCTATTGTACTGGCTTCCGTGTCAACATTCAAGACAGTCTAGATGGTTAAGTCACGAACGTAAAACAAGCGATCAATATTCACAGTATCAGGTACAAGCAAAAATAGTCACTTATAACCATAGTTAAGGCTAGTTTGGTTAGGGTTAGTATTAGGGTTAGGGTTAGGGCTAGGGTTAAGATTAGGATCGGGGCTAGGGTTAAACGTGGGTCAACCACGATACACGATATTGCATCAGATTAGGTCTAGGGCTAGAGGTGTTTGTTAGCCACACACACGATATTCCATCAGATTTCAACTTTAAAAGATGACTAACCCAGTCATAAAGGATCATTTTTTTTTACTGGAATCATCAAAGAAGATCTGACGATGAACTGAGAGATTCAATTTAAAATCCTGATTGAATTCCTAATGCAGAGCATTTGCATTAGAAGAATGAATGAATGCACGGGTTTTGTTGTTGTTGATTTTTTGAAATATTAAACGTCTTCCATTCTGACATAAGAGATTCTTTACCAGAGAAGGTCATAATAAGTTTAATAAATTTAACAAGTTTATATAATAAATATTTATATAATAAATAATCATCATTATCCTCATCATCATCGTCGTCGTCGTCGTCATCATCATCATCATCATCATCATCATCATCATCATCATCATCATCATCATCATCATCATCATCATCAGCATCATCATCATCATCATCATCATCATCATCATCATCATCATCATCATCATCATCATCATCATCATCATCATGATCATCATCACCATCATTATCATCATCATCATCATCATCATCATCATCATCATCATCATCATCATCATCATCATCATCATCATCATCATCATCATCATCATCATCATCATCATCATCATCATCATCATCATCATCATCATCATCATCATCATCATCATCATCATCATCATCATCATCATCATTTATATAATAAATATTTATATAATAAATTTAACAAATTTATAAATAAAACAAAGAAGGAACATTTTTGATCTTTCGATTCGTTAATTTACAAAAAAATAAAACAAAAAGCAATTTAAACCCAGAAAATCTTTCTTAATCACTAAAAATAATTTTATACAATCAATTTGAAAAGGAGAATCTAATAATGGCTTCCAATGATTGCACATTACATTGTACATTCCTTCTGAGAAGCCATTTAGAGTCGTAAAAATGTTTCAAAGACTAGTCTGCTACAGCTATTAAATGTTTATTACCTATTTTCTCAATCCATCCATCAATCATTCATTCGCTCTGTTTATATACTCATTCATCGACGTTTTCTCAGCGAATGCAGCGCTAGAAAAAGCCACTTCGTTACAAAACCAGGCCACCCTATCACACCATACCCCCCTCGCGTGATTTGTTGTCAAGGAAACAAAGGCCATCCCTTTGGCACCATAAATTTACCCTTACCCCACTGTACA
>JAJTWR010000456.1:362500-365000 GCA_021613335.1 Whitmania pigra
GCAAAAATAATAATAATAATAATAATAATAATAATAATAATAATAACAATAATAATTTATGTAAACGTTACACTGCACTTTTACAACTTATTAATACATAATCAATTAACTGTAATTACTCATCGCGCATCCACTCGAGATCACAGACGTAAATGAGTTCACGCACAGGATCACAAGAGCGCATGAGCACAAATTTAGTGGTTTGCCCGCTAATCCGACAGCCCTACAGAGCACTTGTCGTAACCCGATATCTCTGTACATGTCCTGATTGGAGGAATGTTGCTGTTTTTTTTTGTTATTAATGTCTTTAATGGAAGAGAAAAAATGTAATAAAAACTAAAAAGATATTAATTCGTTCACGTGTGAAGTGCGGAACACGTGTAGATGTGGACTTGTCTTGTGATGTTTTGATTGCTAGAGTACAAGTACAAATTCTGAAAAACAAGTACATTTATTGAAGTACAAGTGCATTTACTGGAGTACAAGTACATGTTATTGGAGTACAAGTACATTTACTGAAGTACAAGTACATTTACTGGAGTATAAGTACCATTACTGGAGTACAAGTACATTTATTGAAGTACAAGTACATTTATAGAAGTACAAGTACATTTATAGAAGTACAAGTGCATTCGTTGGAGTACAAGTACATTTATTGGAGTACAAGTACATATGTTGAAGTGCAAGTACATTTTATTGGAGTACAAGTAGATTTGTTGAAGTACAAGTACATTTATTGAAGTACAAGTAAATTTATTGAAGTACAAGTGCATTTATTGAAGTACAAGTACATTTTATTGGAGTACAAGTACCGAAGCACAATGTACTGGGACGAAATCGTCCACATCCATTTGTATGCACATCAAACGTAGAATGAATACAATGAGTAGAAGTTCATACAGTCATTCTTTGAACTAAGGTACTAAACATCAAAGTACAATGAAGGTTTTGAAAAACTGCTGCCGAAACCAATTACACGACCACAGCACTATTACGCGATACTGTATCCTTCCGCCTATCATCATCAACATCATCATCAACAGCCTTTAATTATCCCATAGCATCTCTCTCGGCATACATTACATGCATGCATCTCTCAGGCAAAACTATTTCCACTGCACTCGGATCAAGCTGTTCCAGATTGGGCACTTTTCAATTTAACAGACTGGATGGGGATTCCTAGAGACTCGACGTCTGCGTCATTCCAGTTTGTCGAATCGTTCGAAAAGTAATCAGAAGTGCACTTGATTTGGCAACCGAGTTGAACGAGGATGACGGATAACCTCATCGCATCGTACCATGCCATGCCATCGGAGATGCTGACAAAAATCGAAGACGACGACGACGACGACCACGCTTGGCATTGGAAGTCAAAGAGTGGAATTACATTCCACAGCAGAGATGCTTGGCCGAGGATATTAAATGTAAACAAATCCCAGGTCGTCGTCAGCATGTGGTATTTGCGTTAATGCATCGGAATCTCAACTCAGTTTCACTAATACTTCTTGCCAAAAACCCAAACATTTCGACTCGGTTTTCTTAGAGAGATTATTATTTTTTTTATCTACAAAAAAACCCAATGAAATCTTAACAGAAAGGGGAACGAGAAACATCCACTTAAGACTGAAATCTACAAATCTAAACACGGTGCAACAAGAACGCCTCTATACTTATAGATATAATTATAATATATAATATTATATATAATTATTATTATTATATTATTATTATATTATTATTATTATTATTATTATTATTATTATTATTATTATTATTATTATTATTATTATTATCATCATTAATGCAAACGAATCAAACGTAAACAACTGATTTGGGCAACATACAAATGCATACAAGTGCACAATTCGATGCGAATGAAAACATACAATGCAATGCAATACAATACAATACAATACAAACCTGAAAAATACAGCCATGAAGATGATGAAGACGAGGACGAAGATGACGGAGAGGGAGGCAAAAGCCACGAGGACCTGGTTCACCCCACTCCCCCCATCTCCGATTGGATGATGCCCTGGAAGGTCGAGGACACTCTGGGGTGGATATTCAGTTGTATGGTTCATCTCGGTGTTGACCTCGGTGTTGACCTCGGTGTTGCCATCATTTGTCCTTGAAGCTTTGAAATAATTGAAGATGAAAATCTTCTAACTATCCGAATCGTAACCTTAACAGTTTAACCCTTAACAGGGTTTAAACCTTGACCTTTAACCGTTGACCTTAACGGATGAAATTAATGTTCATATCAAAGTCGAATATCGTGGACTTTAGTTTATAAATAGTCAAATTTTATCAATTATTGAATAAAATTTTCCACAAATCGTTTGGAAATCTCTTCAAAAACCACCACCGAAACTCCGCAAAACTCCACGAAATCCAAGCACTCGAGATTATCAAATCGCGTCCATTCTCTTGGAACGACATACGGAAAGGATGAATAGATGGATGGGTGGATGGGTGGATGGGTGGATGGATGGATGGA
>JAJTWR010000456.1:370000-425000 GCA_021613335.1 Whitmania pigra
ATTATTAGCATAATAAAATATTATTATTATTATTATTATTATTATTATATTATTATATTATTATTATTATTATTATTATTATTATTATTATATTATTATTATTATTATTATTATTATTATTATTATCATTATTATTATTAATATTATTATTATTATTATTATTATCACTATTATTATTATTATTATTATTATTATTATTAATATTATTATTATCATCATCATCATCATCATCATCGTCGCAGCAGACCATCGTCGGAAAGTCGAAAGATTGCAACCTCAGCAATTCCTATCCGTCCTTCCCCATCTCGTCGTCGTCTTCATCACCACGATCACATGACCATTCTCCTAACAAACTCCCGCCAATTTCCGGATGCACCCAAAAATCTCCATCATCGCAGTCGTCATCACCATCATCGTCGTCATCGTTATCATCATCATTGTCATCCATGCGGAAACCGTTGCCAGCGAGAAGCGCGGCCTATTTGAAGTGAGCCAAAAAAAACAAAAAAAAACAGAATAAAACAGAAATAATATAAACAATTTAAAATTTCAAATTATTAAAATTTTTTACTAGAATTTTTTTAATAACATTTTATAATAAATATTTATTTATAATAATTTTTTAATAAAAATGTTTTATTTTTTAAACTTGCTTACACATTTTTCATTGATTTGTTTATTTTATTTAATTATTTAAAAAAAAATTATTTCAGACAGGAAGCGGACATTGCTCGTAAAACGAATGACTGGACGAGTGTCGAGGAATTTTTTGCCGATGTTCAATCGACCGTGACATCGCTCTCCTGCACCTTCAAGGTGCGTGTCAAATCGAGCGTGACGTCAGCGTTTTTCACATCCGTCATTATTTCTAAAGGCTTATTATCGATCGACTGGGGCAAAACCGATGACTATAATATTACTCTTAATTACTATTAATATTATTATTATTATTATTAATATAATAACAATATTATAACTCTTAATTACTATTAATATTATTATTATTATTATTAATATAATAACAATATTATTATTATTATTACATAAAGATGGTTTATGATGTTATTATTAATGTAATATTTAATAATTTATTGTAGTAATTATACTACTTATAAATGAATTGTTGTATTAATGTTATTGCGTTAATATAAATTATTATTATATTGCTTTATCAATTTGTTAATTATTAGTTTACAAATTTATTGATTTATTCCAGTTAGACGATCGAGAAATGAACACTGAAAAGATTTTCCAGGTATACGACGTTCTCGTCGAATCCGTGAGTTCAACTGTTAATTGGCGCCAGGTAAAGAAGACGCGATGGTGACGACGACGACGCTGATGACGGCGATGATGATGATGATGATGATGATGATGATGATGATGATGATGATGATGATGATGATGATGACGACGACGACGACGATGACGATGATGATGATGATGATGATGATGATGATGATGATGATGATGATGATGATGATGATGTGATGATGATGATGATGATGATGATGATGATGATGATGATGAGGATGATGATGATGATGATGATGATGATGATGATGATGAGGATGATGATGATATGATGATGATGATGATGATGACGACGACGACGACGATGATGATGATGATGAAAAAGATGACGATGCAAATGATGGTGGTGATGATAATGATGATGACGACGATGATGATGAATTTTTCCAAGTTAATTTGACATTCCAATTGTTTTTGGTGCTTTTGAAATCAATTTTTGCGAACACGTTAATGCTGACGATAGTGATGTTAGTTGTTATTATTTTCATTTTTTATATTTGGAAATTTATTATTATGTAATTATTAATGTTTATTATTATTATATTATTATTATTTATTATTATTATTATTATTTTATTATTATTTATTATTATTATTATTATTATTATTATGATTATTATTATTATTATTATTATATTATTATTATTATTATTATTATTATTATTATTATTATTAGTATTAGTATTATTATTATTATTATTTATTATTATTATTAGTATTATTATTATTATTATTATCTTATTATTATTATTAATTATTATTATAATAACTCGTGTTTCCAGCCGGAGAGTGTGCACAGAGTTGCCATAAAAACCTTAATCTCATGCCTTCTGACACAACAATTGTTAGTTACTAGTAATTTTAATCAAATTAATTAGTAAAACACTGTTAATAATAAATTAATATTTATTAATAAATTCATTAACAATGAGTTTTGTTATTAAATTAAATTTATGTTAATTGTTGCTTTTTATCAATAAAAATAAAATATTTTCAGACCTCAAACGCAAGAGTTGGTCGATGCCCTATTCGTTGCTTTTCTGGTTTGCACCCAATAAATATTACATAATAATTAATCATCAGTATTATAATAAGTTATAATTTTATGTAATTAATTAATTAAAATGAATATTTAGCTAATTATAACAATTTTTCTTTTTTACCATAATTGATTATACTGTTATTGCTGTGGACATAATAATAATTAACTATAATTAATTACTACTAATAATTAACTAATAATAAATATTATTATGTTATTATTATTATTATTAGAACCCATTATTCTGCAACAAATATAATAATAATTGACTATAATTAATTTCTACTGATAATTAACTAATAATAAATATTATTATGTTATTATTATTATTATTAGAACCCATTATTCTGCAACACATCGAACTATTTAGTCTTTGCTCACGTGCTGAGGCGCCTCAGTCTTCTTCAGAACCAACATCTTTATCAGGTTAACTTAATAATTAATTTATCGAGTCGAAAATAATAAAAAAATTAAAATTATAAATTAATTTATTAACTGAACTATCTTTAACAGGTCGTCAACTGGCTAACCAGGTAAAGAATCAAAAAATGCTGTTTTTAATCTGTTAATGTGTACATTCACTTTTAGTTTCAATTGTTTATTTAAAAAATAAATTTTATTCACTAAATCCGAAGGGTTTTGTCAGTAGCAATTATCATTTTAATATTATTTTAGTTTAATAGTATTTTGAACTCATATTAAGGCGCCATATAAATAAACTATTATTATTATTATTATTATTATTATTATTATTATTATTATTATTATTATTATTATTATTATTATTATTATTATTATTATTATTTTATTATTATTATTATTATTATTATTATTATTATTATTATTATTATTATTATTATTATTATTATTATTATTATTATTATTATTATTATTATTATTATTATTATTATTATTATTGTTATTATTATTATTATTATATTTGTTTCTTTTACCAATGTTTTTTTGGAGCTGTGTTTGCCTGTCGTTGCCATGGTGACAGCTGGAGACACTGAAATCGTTAAACGTCAGAGAAACAAAAATATGATTTACATTAGTCATTTGTGTTGAAAATGCCACAAATTGTATTAAAATTAATCGCATATTATCATTTTGCTACATTATTTTATTTTGGCTTTAAATCATTTTCAAAATTTAAATCTTTTCCGTTAAATCATTAAGTGAACTGACATTAATTTCAACATATCATTGTACAATAGTAATTATAATATAATAGTAATAGACATTAGTCATATATGTTGAAAATGCTATAAATTGTCTTAAAATTTATTGCATATTATATTATTATTTTGTTTGGCTTTAAATCATTTTCAAAATTTGTAACTTTTCTGTTAAAACATTAAGTGCACTGACATTAATTTCAACATATCATTTTACAATAGTAATTTACATTAGTTATTTGTGTTGAAAATTGTCTTAAAATTAATCGCATATTACTATTTTGTTACATTATTTTTTTTTTGGCTTTAAATCATTTTCAAAATTTAAATCTTTTCCATTAATTCATTAAGTGCACTGTTAACTGATATTAATTTTACAATTTCGCCTACAATAACCAGACTGCCGCAAAAGCGCTTCAAGAATCTCCTCGTCAAAATCCAAGACTTCATCTCGTGCCGCCTTTTTCCACCCTCGGAGAACCAACTCCCCCCCATCCACAAGGCCGCCTGGTGGGTACCATCCGCTGTCAAGGTCATCGCCTTACTACGTGAGTTCACTGAGAGGTCAAAAAGGGATGAAATAAGATGTAATGTCGATGTGGCAATTTGGGTTGATGAAGTAATACTGGTTGTCTAATTTAGGGTCATCGTAAGAATGATTTAAATCACAAATTTGTAATTGCACTAATAATAATAATAATAATAATAATAATAATAATAATAATAATAATAACAACAACAATGTCAATAAATTCAAAGAAAGCAAAGCCAAGAATTTAAAACGCTGATCAATAACTTATAAATCCAGGTGCTGCCAACGACCTGAGCACACCTAGATTAGCCAGCTACCAGGATTTCTACGTGTCCTCCATCGATCACCTGAATTTGCTCAACGATTACAATGCATGGCAGGACCCTAGCACCCAGTCAAAGTGAGATATTATGGCAATTAAAGGTAAAATATTATAAAAAAATTCATTATTAGTAACTAAGTACACAATTATTATTATCATCATCGTCGTCGTCATTGTTATTATTATTATTATTATTACTACGAATAAAAATCTGCTAAAGAGATGAAAGCATTCGACAAAAAATGGCCGAAAGCTTCAAAATCTTCCTAATTTAAATTCAATTTACATTATTTTAAAAAAATGATTTTAATTTTAAAATTTAACTCCAAATGTTTTTCAAGGTTACGAGTTTACAAAGCTATTGTGGTCCGAAGCGTGGACAATTATATTCTAGATATGCCCTAGCGATCTTGGATAATATTTTTCTTTATTAGAATAAAATTCAACAATTGTCTATGTTCTGCTTCACATTTTAATAAAAAATAATTATATGCTTTAAAGAGTTCCAGTCGGCTTTCCATAAAATAATTGAACAAATAATAATAATAATAATAATAATAATAATAATAATAATAATAATAATAATAATAATAATAATAATAATTATAATAATAATAATAATAATAATAATAATAATAATAACGACAAGATACAATGAAGATGGATTTTTAGATTCAGTTTCTGTCAATACCCTTTCGTCATCAGCATCAATGCCAAGAGAAAAATTCTTCAACAGGATTCAGAACAACAGATGATATCAGTGGCCAGAGTATTGTTGCAATTAGAATTTTTAATTATTAATTAGTTATTGATTATTACGTTATATCTTAATTTAATTAATAATTTATTCTTTATATATTCTTATTATTAATATTACAATTATATATTCTTAATATAATTAATAACTAGTAATTATTTAGAGATGCAATAATTAATTTTTCTAGAATTAAGACTTTGATTTTTAAACTGAAATTTAAAAAAATGGTAGTTAAGCAACATTAACATAAATTACTATTAAACAATTCGGCGCTCTGCAAATGCATCTATTAATAATAATGATTACAAAAATAGACACCAACCCCAATAAAAATTTATTATAAAAAAAACCCCCAATTTTTAGAATGTTTTACTGGCGGAAGTTCAAAGTTCAGGGACGGAGCCAAACATTGACATGCTGTTCCTCAACTTGAATGTCAGAAGATCGCATTTGGTGTCAGATTCCCTAGAAGAGGTTCACGAAATTTATTATTATTATTATTAATTATTATTATTATTATTATTATTATTATTATTATTATTATTATTATTATTATTATTATTATATTATTATTATTATTATTATTATTATTATTATTAGTATTATTATTATTATTATTATATTATTATTATTATTATTATTATTATTATTATTATTATTATTATTATTATTATTATTATTATTATTATTATTATTATTATTATTATTATTATTATTATTATTATTCTTATTATTATTATTATATTATTATTATTATTATTATTATTATTATTATTATTATTATTATGATTATTATTATTATTATGATTATTATTATTATTATCATTATCAATAATGCTATTAACAATAGCAATAACATTAATATAAGTGAATTTTATTTTTGGATTGAAAAATGAATAAGTTGATGGTTAGATGGATGGATAAATGAATTGAGAAGTGGATAGATGGATGGATTGAAAGATGAATAAAGGAATGGATAGATGCATGCATGAATAGCCCGTTTAAAATTTATTAAATTACCGGAAGGATTTATATGAATATTTATAGGTACCTCAAACATTATTAAAATATCGATTGGTAGTTAATTAGTGTCAAATTATGTCAACTCGTGAATAAATTATTCTAAATTATGTTAACAAGTTGTCCAAGAAAAGGAAAGAATTGAAGAAAAAGCTAAAAGTCTCCTTCATGGGCGAGCCAGGGTTGGACATGGGGGGCTTGAAGAAGGAGTGGTTTCTGCTGCTCACCAGAGAAATATTTCAACCTCATTACGGTAGTTTGGAGGAAATAATTAAAATTTTTATTTTAAAATATTGAAAAAATATTTAAAAATTTAATAAGTCTTCAATTTATTATTAAGGAGACAGACAAAGAATGGCTACAGTTAATTGTAATCATTAAAATTAGTAAAATAAAGTTTTAGACTTTAACGAGCTCAATTAAATCTATTAAATGTAATTATTGAATCAAAGATATTTTCTGAAAATTATTTTCTAATATTTCAGGCATGTTCACGGTGGACAATCAGTCGCTCATGTATTGGTTTTGCAACAATCCTAAGAAAGGTCTTCAGGAATACAACCTGGTCGGCAAGGTACATTATGGTTAACAAATCAATTAATACATTATGCTAAGTAAATTATATGTTAATAACATTACGTATAATTATTAATAATTAATTAAGATAATTACAATAACTCCAATTTGAGATTCAAAAGTTTTAAGGATTTGCATGACAATTCTCTGATTTAAAAAAAGACATCAATTAACACAGTAATCATTTATTAATAATTAATTTAACTCTATTATTAACAAACAACATTATAATAATTATAACAATTACCTTTTATTTTTTAAAGCTTATGGGCCTGGCAGTATACAACGGCATAAACCTGGACGTGCGATTTCCCGCCATTTGCTATAAAAAACTCCTCAGTCCTGCCATTGTACCCTACAACGACCCACACGCCGTGGTCGGCATAGTCAAGGTCACACTGGGTGACATTATCGAGACAATTCCGGTTGGTTTATATAATTTGTAAAAAGATTAATTAGTTATAATAAGTAATAATAAGTTAACGCTTAATGAGTTAACTTATTTGAGCGTCCCTGTAAAATGATTAATTAGTTATAATAAGTAATAATAAGTTAACGCTTAATGAGTTAACTTATTTGAGCGTCCCTGTAAAATGATTAATTAGTTATAATAAGTAATAATAAGTTAACGCTTAATGAGTTAACTTATTTGAGCGTCCCTGACGGTTACGATGCTTTATTATTAATGATTTATGTAGCGCCTACTTCCAAAGTGATGCTTAAGATTGATTGGTTGATTGGTTGAAGGTTTTATTTGATTGAAGGTTGATTGATAGGATTGAATGAACTTTTAGAGTGTTGGAAAAGGTCTGAAAGAATTACTGGAATACGATGGCAACGTAGATGAAGATTTCTGTCTTTCATTTCAGGCAAGAATTAAAACTAATTTATTTACAATTATTACATAAAAAATTATTTGTTATTTAATTAAAACATCTATTTCATTGATTTAAAAAAAATTGTTTTAAACTAAAATTAAAATATCAATTTTTGTAATAAATAGATTTAATAGTGAATGAAAATGTCTTTAGATCACAGTCTCGGATGGGAACAACGTTGTTACCAAAGATCTCAAAGAGAATGGAGGCAAAATTCCGGTTACTAATGCGAACAGAAAAGGTTTGAAAGAAAATTAAGAAATTACATAAAATAAATTTAAGAAATAAATAAAAAAACTATTTTTAAATTAAATAATAATAATAATAATAATAATAATAATAATAATAATAATAATAATAATAATAATAAATAATAATAATATAATAATAATAATAATAATAATAATATAATAATAATAATATAATAATAATAATAATAAAATAATAATAATAAAATAATAATTAAATTAATAATATAAAATTATTTCGACCAGAGTACGTTGGACTTTACATGGATTTCTTAATCAACAATAACATCTACCACCAGTTCCAGGCTTTCTACTTGGGCTTTCACAGCGTTTGTGCTTCAAATGCTCTCATTGTGAGATAACATTCATTACATTTATTACATTTATTATGCATTTATTGATCGATATCACAAATTAATCAATTGAAAACTTTGAATATTTTGTTTGTTCTGCATCTAATTATAATTAATTATTATAAGAATTATTATAAGTTCTTATTATAAGAACGATTCCATCGATAGATCATTGTCTGGACTATTCAAAAAGCGATTTTTGAAAAATATCAATGGCCTATATAAACCACCTGTTATTAACCAATTATTAATTGTTTATTAGGGTTATTGCAGTTTTCTTCAATTTAAATTACGATATTATTTCGATTTCCTTTACAATAATATTTCAATTCCCTTTACAATATTATTTCAATTCCATTTACAATATCATCAAAAATTCTTTTTATTCAAAGTTACATAATATTAGCAATTTATTATTTAATTATTCGCATAATTTCTTTGTCATCCCAAAAGATGTTACAACCAGAAGAGGTTGAATTGCTCGTGTGTGGCAATCCAGTGCTGGACATGTCAGCATTGAGGGACATAGTCGTTTACGATGGTTTCAGCAAGGACGATGAAACAATTAAGTAGGACAATTCACAATGATAACTGTGCTGTTTTCTAAACATTTTACATATCTATTTCTGTCTGAGTTTTGTAGTATATATATATATATAATATATTTTATATATATTATAATATTTTAAAAGTAAATATTGGATAAATTAGATGAATAAATTGTTGATAATAATCATGAAAACTATCATTAGATAAATAGTAAAATAAATTATTAAATAATAAACAAATTCTAATAAATCCGTGAACAACTTTTCCACTGGAACAGTTAGACAGAGCTAGACTTATGGCTTTGGATATTTAAGCCTTGCACAACTTATAATAGAGATAATTTGACTACAATTCTAAACAGATCTTATCTTATTCCACTTAACCATCAGGCATTTCTGGACCGTGGTTTTGGAAGAGTTCACGGAGGGACAACAAAAGCAATTCCTCAGTTTCACCACCGGCAGCGACAGACTGCCTTCAGGCGGCATCGGCGAAATGGAATTCAAGATTTCCAGATACGATGACACTGAATCGTGAGTTCATCTTTTGAGAAATATACAAAATTGTATTTCAATTATTTCTACTTTACTATTTCTATTTATTATAATTACAAGCAATTTATTTAATTCTCAATTTTAGTCTTCCCATGTCTCACACCTGTTTCAATCAACTGATCCTGCCAAACTACAAGGACAAGAAGCTCTTGAAGGAGAAACTGACAATAGCAATTCAGAACGCAGAAGGCTTCGGGCTGAAATGATCGATCCCCTCTACGCCAGACAAAACTCGCACTCGCTCGAACACGATGTAAAAAAACCTCTTATAAAACAATAACAATTACACTTATTGCATCAATTTACTTAACAACAACAACAACAACAGCAAAATAATTTTAAATATTTAAAAAATAAAACATTTAATACTTAAATATCTGAAATTTCTGACTGATGCCTATATACTGCGGCTTCAAAAATTGTTCATATACTTTGGAACGGGTTTTGTCTCCACTATATCGTTCGCTAAGGCAGCCCTAGTCAGGGCAAAATTGTCGAAGCTCGCTCGGCCAAAGTTGTTCGGTCCGACAACGACAAATCCGTGGTGGGAGGGTAGTCTTTCGACGATGACGTTGAATATGACGTCATCATCGATCATGGCTTTGATATGCCTTCCCTGTAGAAACAATAGGTAAAGATAATTAGATATTAGCTTTCAAGCATTTCAAGTGTTGTGTAGTTTAAGAAATTAAATTTAAAAAAACTAAAAGACCGTTGCAAATGAGCCAACCTGTACATCCAAAGACATTGTGAACCAAGTGTTGTACAGATCCTTTGGCAGCTTAGTCACGGCCACGGAAATGGAACAATCTAGAATGAAACATTGATGGTAAATTTACTATTAATTAATAATTAATTAAGTAATTTAGTTAATTAGGGAGCTTTTAAGGAATTGAAACAGATAAAATGCCACGGAAATGGAACAATCTAGAATGAAACATTGATGGTAAATTTACTATTAATTAATAATTAATTAAGTAATTTAGTTAATTAGGGAGCTTTTAAGGAATTGAAACAGATAAAAAACCAATCGATAAATAAGTCATTAGCTAAATTAATATTATTTGCGTATTTTGTCGGGCTCGCGAACGGAGGCAATCGAACTGACTGTGGTTCAGGCACAACTCGGACATTCCCTTGCTAATGTTGACCCAGAAATAGACGCCCTCCCTGATGACGAGATCGCAGCCTCCGTGGTTGACGTTGGATGCCAAAAATACTCCTTTGGCAGCATGCTCGTCCTTCTTGTCGACAAAGGCCTCTATCTTAGCGTTGACGTTGCTCCTGGAAATTAATCCAAGGGCTATTAGCAATTAAGTAGCTGGAAAGTCTGCTCAAGTTTGAAATCTGGGTTATTAAAATTTCTCCTAAAAAAAAGTTGACATGACAATTTGAAGAGAAGTAATTTATGTTTGTACCTTCGACCAAAAAAAAAACTAAAAAAACAAAAACTAAATGCATACCAGAAGAAGTCCCCGATGAGATTCGGAGGAACCCCCATCTTGGTCCAGCAGGTGTCGATGGGGGGTCTGAGGACGACCTGGGTCATCACTTTGCCGTGGTTCGGGTCGTCGGACATCGTTACTTCGTAGGCACCGCTCTGGGGTGAAAAGTTGTAGGGTTCTTCTCCCAGGTTCATGCCTACCGAACACGAGAACCAACATTTCGGACGTTACAGGATTTCAGTTAATTATGCATTTATTTTGAATTTATTTCATCTTTAAGTTGCCGCATTCACCTTCAAAATCCTCGTAAAATGGCACCGGGAATCTTTTGGATTCGGGGGAGGCTTCGGGGAAGTTTTCTGGTTTTGACTTCTCGACCGTCGTCAGGGTGATGATGACGTTCTTTTTCAACTTCAGGCTGAATTTGCCATTCACAACCTTTCAAATATTATTGTTAATTGTTAATTTATTCATATATATATATAATAATTATAAATAAAAACGAAATAAAAAAAAATATTGGCCTAACATTAATCGGCATGTAGCGTTCAAAGAAAATTGACTTTTCTTCGTTGTCGTAGTCGTAGAATGAATACCACACGTTCAGTTTCTTAATATTTTTCTGCAAATATAAGTTTAATTTTTATTTACAATGACCTCAATTAAACAATAAATTAAGCTTTAAATTATTAATTTTTTTTTTTTACCAAATTTCCTTCGAGTTGGAACGTGGCCAGTTGCGACGGGGAGACCTCGTATTGAGGCATGTTGTACAGACAATTGGCTTGACTCGGATTCTAGTAAAAAATTTAAAACCCAAAATTAAAATAAAATATTTAATAATAATAATAATAATAATAATAATAAATTAATTATAATAATAAATAAATAATAATATTAATTCTTGTAATATAATCTCATTATTATTATTAATTTTAATAAGCAATATTATTATTATTGTTATTATTATTATTATTATTATCAAGTCATTTTATTATTAAACAAATCTCGAAGTTTCATACCATCGTAGAAAGGACCATGGTCATGTCGGAATTGTCAGGACTGACAAGAGTGATGTAGGTTCCGTTTCCCTTCAGTACTCCGCGGCCCGAACCGTGAGGGAGGTACTTCCATCCGGGTTGGTAGAAGAAGGTATGGTGAGCTGCGAAGTTAATCGTCGTTAAATTATAACAACTTATCACTCAATCAATTTGCTATTATTTAATTGACAAATGGTTAATTAATTGATATTTAATTAGCCATTATTATTTAATTGATTCGATATTTTTAAATTATTTATTTAGATATTACTTAATCAGTTATTACTTAATTAACTAATTGGTTATTATTTAATTAATTGCTGTTAATTAATTAGTTATTGATATTTCGTTATTACTATTATTTTAGCTATTATTTAATTATTATTATTTAATTAATTCATTATTCACCATTATTTAATTAATTATTATTATTGTCATTTACTGACCGCTCGACCAGATGGGGCTATCCACAGAGTAATGACCGGACCATGGCTGGTTGGCCGTCATGAGACTGCAGTGTCCGTAGGGCATGTGGTCGTAGTAGCTCGTGATGAGATTCCAGGCTATGAAACTTTGGAATAAATCAATTAATTTGATTAATTTAATTGATTGATTTAATTAAATGATTATAATCGGTATGATTAATTTTATTAATATCATCATCATTAATATCATAATCGTTAATGTTTAAATCAATTAATTTAATTAGTTGATTATTATTGTCATCATTAATGTTACTAACATCATCATTATCCTTAATATCATTGTCATTGATGTTTAAATCAATTAATTTAATTTGTTGATTTATTCAATTCTTTGAAATTTCATTGCGAACGGATTTAAAAATTGTTTAACAGCAATTGTTAATTTAATAATCTTTATTTTGTAATTTTAAACATTAAGAAATGAATTCTCGAAGAATCAATCATCTTACGCGGAGTAATGGCCGAACACCGGTCCCTCGTTCAAGACCTGGAAAAGGATTTACGTGTCCAATTAGATTAAAGAAAGAACAGCTTTCATTATCCTGCCTTAAATTCCAAATTAAATTTTAAACTAATGACAAATAATACCTTAAAATTAATTAGTTAATCAATTGTAGATCACGATAATGTAATTAGTTAGCAATAAACGTGTGGCTAAATAATAACCCTGGCCCAACAGCCACCGCCACCGAGGGTATTGGGTGAACTGAAATCTTCCGAAGCCCACAACTTCTTGCCGAGATTCCAGGCTTTCGGTGGGCTGGTTGCGTTGGGATAGTGCTGTCTGTGAAAGCAAAGGCATCGTAATAAGTTAAATGGTTAAAGGTTAAATGGTTATAAGTTAAATGGTTATGGATTAAATGGTTATGATAATTAGGAGTAATCGAAGTCACCAGAAGACTGTGACAAAATGGCCAAAATTGAATCAATTAACAAATAAAACGATTCAGACAAAAACATTTTTCAGAGATAAAAGAAAAGACTCAATTAAACTACATAACTTAATAAATGAGTTTATATAAGTGTAAATTATCAAATATAATGGAAGAATTGTAAATTAAGTTTAAAAAACAAATAAAATTCACCCTTACAAGCTTACCCGATAATGTCGATCGCCCTGAGGTATTCTGGATCGTTGATGAGTTCGTCAGCGATATGCCAATTCATGGCATCCGGAACGACAACCTGGATGTGGCGGAATCCATCTTCGTTGAGTCTTTTCCTGAGGAACTGCAAATCAGAAAGATCAGGATTAAAATGATTAGTATTAATTATCGTTAACTCAACAAATAACCTAAGATCAAATAAAAAATATTTTCGACAAGTAAACAAACTAGCAATGCAGGACATGTTGAATATCTAATGAACAGATCACAAACAAACTCTAAAAAACTGCCCGAGGATGTTACAGAAAATCTCAGATAACGACAACGATACCGATAACGATAACGACGACGATGATAATAAAAATTAACAAATACACACCTTAACAAATTCCTTGTCGACCCTTCTTTCGTTCCAAATCTGCAAAGTTTCAACGGAAATTTGCATTTACAGAAAACGCAAAAGCAAATAAATAGAAAATAGCAAGACGGACGACAGTGCCGTTAAAAAACGTAAGAAGCGTTGCGGAACTAACGCCGATGTAGTCGATGTCGAGGTCGTGATGAATCTTGGCTCCTTTGATCCACTTGAGGAAGTAATCTGCCAGTGCTGTGAAGTTGCCAAAAGGATGGTCTTTTCCGTTGTTCAACCAGCCAGGAAATACCCATGGCAAGCCATAGAGCTTGATGTTTGGATTTCTCTGTAAGAAGAATTTCGTGAATAGATTAAATAACATATAATAAATACATGCATCTGAAATTCTCGATCGTTGTAAAGAAGGCATCTGATCGTTCCGCCGGAAAGTCATCGCCACCTATGAATGGTGTGCCAGCAACTATTCCAGCAATTGCGAGTCAATGAAATCTCTCAGAAATCTATGTGCTAATGGAGATTCACATAAATTTCCTTTTGAAATTATAGGATGTATAAGGTCACCTTCTTTGCTTCTTTCATCATCCACCACTCATATCCACTGTGGTAGTTTTCAGTATCAGGTTCGTGCATGTGGGATGCCTCAGAGCCATCTGAATAAAAAGTTGTGATTGAGTTTCAACTAATCATAATGTTGACATCGATAAACAACCTTTCGAGTTCGAAATTGGATTAGTAATAATAAGTTAAAATGCTAATTTGCAAGATAAACTTTTGCGTTAATTTTTCGCGTGAAGACTTAACTTTTTACCTGTGCTTTGAGAATCGCCTCCGATTTCTACTTTCAAGATTTGGAGAGAAGCTGCAAAATCGGGCTGCCGATGTAAACAAGAAGGTTTTTAAAACTGATAAAATAAAAGATCTATCATAATGATGGCATCAACAACTTTCGTTTCTTACTTTGAAGAGAAAATCCAGAATTTCATTTCTTTGTTTTTCTGGATAATTCACAAGCAGTTTAGAGGTGGCCTGAAAAAAAGAAGATTTAGCCACGAATCGAATTAAAACAAAATCTATCCGTCTGGAGTGTTTGAAAACGAATCGAACGAGTAATTTGGAAACTTACACCCCCGCCGCTGATTCCTCCTATGCCGTCGAAAACTTCAGCCGTCCCGTGTTCATCAGTGACAGACACCTCGCTCAAGATATTCTCAGATTCTCTCAGAGGTCTGAACTCGAGTTTTGCCGAAAAGCAGACCCCAAGAAAAATAAACAAGACGAGCGGTTTGAACGTTCTATTCATTCTTCACACACCTCTACGGTGAGTGGTTGTGTTGTATATATTGGCCGTCTCATGTGATCTACCTTCATTAATTTCAGTCTTAAAATTTAACACAAAGACAACAGCGAGCTTGGTCGGAAGGTGTGTCTAAATTTCGTCATGTTTCTTCGCCTAATTAAATTCCTACTTGCCATTCAGCCCAGCCTTCTCATACTACGAGTGGTCTAATCAGTGGTTAGATTCAGCTGTTGGTGGCTTATAATGTATTCATTTATTTGTTTGAACAATTAATAGCTGGTTATTAAAACTCATTCAGTTCATTTGAAATCTTCCTAGTTGAATCTTTTTGAGTTGAACGTTTTTAATTCTTACACGTGACTCGATTTATAACTTGGATCGTCTGCTCTCAAATTTCGATGGATTCCGACGAATTTATCAGTTAAAAGTAGTCTTCTGTGAATACCTGAAAAATCTGTTAAAGTATATGCTATTATTTATTAAAAACATGTTTAAAGTTGTTGCAATAAACAAGTATTTTTAAATTTCAAATCAAGGCGGAGTCGTGTGGAGAAAGATATGGTAGTCTGGTGTGATAGGTGCTATCGCTAAACTAACACGGAAATTATCTGCATGGCTTTAATAGAGCAAAAAAAAACCTTTAATCTGACTTCAAAGACAAAACGTCAAATAATAAAAATAAAGTTAAAGCGATTGAAATCTACAACTTGAAATATAAATTTACACATGTACTTGCTGTAGAAAACAATGAGGTGAATCAAAAGCCCATGGAAAAGTCTTGAGGATAATAAGTTTCGTAGGCTGTATAAATCCACCCGAAGTAAGTTTCTGCTGGAAAAGCGCTGTTTCGCCAAAATAATCAACTTTTTGGAGTAAAGCCTATATCTGCATTTCATCCATAATCAGTTTTTACAAAAACTAAAAATTTCTGTCGCATAGGCGAGGAACAAGCTTGTCAAATTCGCTGATGGGTAATTAAAAAGAAAACGCCTAGCCAGAGCCAAGGCATGGCTAATGAATCGTTAGTTGAGATTCACAAGTCCGTATTATTTGTAAAGTCTTTTATTTTTACGACAACGATTTCACTGCAGCCAGAGCAAATCACTTTGGATTCGACAATCTTCGAACTGGAATCAATTGAGTAAGAAAACAATTTATAAAATTACAGATTTTACCTTCCGAGATGGAACAATTTTAGCGGATTCGATTCGTCTAAAGTACCAAATAACAATTCCTAAAGAATTTTAGATTTTTTAGCCCGAAACTATGGATGTACAAGGTTTAAAATGACCACCAAAAAAAAATTGTTAATTCGTCGTCTTATCAGGAGGTTCGAATTTGTTCAACTGTTTCTGAATGAAAATCTTCTGCAATGTTTTTTCTTTCTGGAGAATTTCTAGACCATTCAGGACCGCTTCCGCTCGCTCGCGTTTCAACTTGGCTTGTGTTCTTTTGGTTAACAAACCCTCCAGCATTTTATCATTCTTCATTTCGTCCGTCTTTCTCTTCTTTTCTAGACCAACGATATTTTTTTCATTGGCCGCTACCAGCTGATTCAATTTCGTAATGTTCGCTCTCAGGTCTGCTACCCTCTTTTGAGCGTCTTTCTCCATGACCATTTCTAGTTTCGTCTTCTGTTGCAATATCTCCATCTCTTTCATGGTCATTATCTTGGCTTCCTCTGCTTGAATTGCGATCCTGGCGTTTATATCTCTCGTCTCTCTCGTCCTGTCTTCGATGGCATCACCGAGCATTTTATTCAGAATTGCCAGCTGCTGCTCCAAAAGTACAGACTCCTTTTTCGGTTTTTCGACGAGACTGTCGGCAAAATTTTTAAGCTCTTCTCTCACCTTTGTCTTCGCCTGGTTGTCCGTTTTTACTTCCACGCTCTGCGGTTTCGAAAGGTTGCTTCCTTTTCTGGAAATTTCTGGATTTTCACTCTCGACCCAGCTGCCATTTTGACCTTTCATTTTTTTTCAAACGACCGCTTGGTTACGATTCGATTTCTGGGAGGAGGAGCTCGATTTTATAAGATCGGAAGGGAATATCGCGCCAAATCGGACAAGTTCTGGTATTGCTTGGTAAACAAAATCATTTAAAATGATAAAAACAAGTTGATGCTTTCTTAGTTGAACAAAATACGTCACGCAGAATCGCAAATCTAGATTTGTATAAACAAAAAGCAAAGAGAGGCTAAACATTTTGAATATATTATTACCTGAAGCTAAAAAAAAAAAACTGGGAAAACTGCAAGCGTTTTGGAAACATGCAAGAATTCTTGGAACATGAATTGACATTCACAAGTCTAATTGTGCTTATCTTGTATCTTGGCTGTTTGTTAATAAGATAATTAAATATAAATAATTTAATAAGCTGTGGTGATTAAGAAGATGAAATATCAGGAGAAAATTTGCTTGGATTACCGATTAACATTTTATAATGTTTTATAATGTTAACCATTTGTGCCCAAAAAATAAAGATGCTGTTCAAGATAAGGAACGCAATAAACGTGTTAATCAATTATTTAAACGCAATTTCATAAAACCAATTGACATTTGAAAAATATTAAATATTAATAAGATGCTTATTAATAATATTAATAAATTAATAATTAATCGAATCGAAGGTCATCCAACAATGTCTTCTTGGAAATTTACTTTTTAGACGCGACCGACATTTTATAAACTTGGTCGTCCATGTATTTGGCAGTTTTGGCTCTCATCATCATTCGCTTGTCCAGTTGTTTTTCGAGTTTCTTGATTTCCGAGTCTAGTGATTTTACATGCTGTTGTACGATTTTTGATTTTGCCGAGGCAATTTGAGACAGTCTATTTTCTTCATTGATTCTACTATTAATTTCGTCAAGAGGGTTGGTCTTCCATTTCGCAAGTCCGCTTTTTTTAGACGACGCTCGATTTATCGACTTTGCTATGTTAACCTTCTTCTGAATTTTCGGCTGAGAACTTTTACTCTTCATTGGAGTCTGCGTCGATCCTACCATTCGTAATTTTGAAAGAGACGGGTTTGAAACTGGTTTCAGCGTACATCTTACGGGCATTTCTGTGTAATACTGGTCCGGTAGATCACTTAAGGCATCTTCAACGTTTGAAATGCGCTTAATGGCTTCGCAGAGATTTTCGCAAGCCGTGTTTCTGAGAATAACTTTTATTTTCATTAGTTCCCTGTGCACATCGACCATCGACCTTGGTGACATCCAAGGTGGCAAGTTGCTAAGTCTGTGACAATCAGGGTCGTATCCGTAAATGCAGCGATTGCAGTTGTTATTGTAGCACGAATCGAACTGTCGGCAGCTAGAATTAGAAAAATTCAAGTTGCCATTTTCGAAGGAACCCCGATTTCCGCTCAAGGTTCGGTAGTAGTTCAATTCGTCATCAAGGGCGCGATCAATACCTGACCCTTGATTCGGTCTCGGGAAAACGAGATTTTCTTGAGCAGTAGCGGAAGTTTCAGCCCAAATGTCACTAACTCCGGAATCCTAAGTAACGATTTGGTCAATTCATTAACCTATGCATTCCTTATCACTAACATCTACAGAGCAATTAATGATTGTAAAAAAGCATCCAGAGAGAAGTGACCTTACGTAATCGCTGAACACTGACGCCATCGGAGTCACGATTAAGGGTGAAACTGGGAATGGAAAATGTAAATGGATATGCCGAAATATTAATGTGACAATGAAAACTTCGCAATTAATAAATTTAGTTGCGAATCGAAGCAGCTAAACAAACAAGGATGACGTCGAATTTATACAAATTCAACAGCTGTATTTACAATTTATAATTTTTCGAAATTATAATAATTAGTCGAATTGACTAATTAGGCATTCCAGTGGCTTACTGTCCAAAAATCCATATTCTGGTTATTGTGTCGGCTTTCGATCATTATACATAAAATCTTGAATCTAATACTTGATAATTTATAATTCTGGAACGACAATACGCTGTTATCGAAGATTGAACCCTGTCTCGAATTGTCATATCGTAAATAGTGGAACCACTATTTAATGCACTTTCATACAATCATTTATATTAATTTAAATATCCATAAATAATTTTGATTTTTTAACAAAAACAGTTTTTTGGAATAAGTACAAATGTCAAACTTATTTAGCACAATTGGCTGGTGCTTGAAACCCATGATTACTGAGACGAAAAAGAGGGGAGGAGCTATATTTAGTAAACAGATTTCGAAAATCACGAGCTGCCGGTATATGTATATATCTGGTCGTGGCATAAATTCTTGCCGTTACATAAAACTATTTCTTTCTACCACGACTTTTTTGATATTTGGCTATATTACATAAAACACTTAATAATATATAATATATATATATATATATATAGTATATGTTACACTTAGCCAAGTATCAAAAACGTTGTTGCAGAAAAAATAGTTTTATGTAACCACACGAACTTATGCAACAACCTAATAGAATGGTATCCTCACAACAATATATCATTGTAGCTACTTGTTTATTTCAGCAAACAAGTGTTGGTATAGGTTTTTTTCTGAGGTAAAACTTATAAGCTGCCACTTATTAATAGTCATAAGATATAAACAACAAAATAAGCTCCCCCACCAATTACGTAACTATATTTTTAAATTATAAATTTATGTAAGTCTATATGAACAATTACTAAATTAGGGGCTACTAATTAACATCATTGTGGCTGTTAGCAGTAGTCTGCCACAATTTTAATCTACTTATTTGTTTGGAAATGTCAAAACTACTGTTCCAGCTTAAAACTCTGCCCATAAATTCCCAATTTAAACCCTACTACTATATACCAATTATTGACATCAGAAGGTTTTGTATGTTTCCGAGAATTATTTTCATGCTTGGGATATTTGTACCCAAAATCCCATCCATGTCTATTGGGCCACAACGTTTTTGTAAACATTTCTCATACAAATCCAGATCAGCCTAAGTCTCCAGAATTTGTGTTCTGAAACCAATCACAAAAGCTTCCAAAACTCTAAATTTATTGGTAATGTACATATCCCCCATCCACATACCATCCTAGAACAAGCTGTTGCATTTTGAATACCATGGAAATGTCAAAATTATCTTAGCTTCAATAAACACCATGCACACAGATAACTCGCCATCCAAAATGTCCATCCACCCATCTACTCACTCATCCATCCGTCAGGAGCAACAAAATCGGATCAGCTCGAAGCAACTCGACCCAGACTACCCTCAACTCTGCCAAGGTTAACTTTTCAACCTCATTACCCCCAAGCAAACCTACCCAGATATTAAATTTAAAGAAAAAATTAGAGTCCAGACCAAATCAAAAGAAAACAACTAATCCCATGTAAGGATGAAATTTGTTGACCTAATCCCCTCACACAAATAGTTATGCAATATTTTGACATGTGATAGAACATGCATTTTTAGCTGTTTAGCCAGCCTAACAGAGATGCAAACAAGATCGACCAAAGTGCCCTGATTTGATTAAGTCTGGGCATGGTTTATTCAGGAGAAAGTTTGATATTTACATTTTTAGAACTTAGTGTGCAAGACCATGCAATGAATTAGCTGATGGATTCAACATCTTATTCCTGATGCGACTGCCATGAACGTCCCGAACGTGAAGCCCGACTGACCCATTACCTTCCCGAGCGTAGATACCAGCTCTCTTCCTCTGTATCCATACCTTCAAAAGCAATCTCGATAATTAATAAAATACATGCAATACAGTACCGACATCAACACAAGGCAGCAAGCCATAAATATACCTTACAATTTAAAAAATAAATCAAACCTCAGAGCCGAAAATCCACCGAAAAGAATTCCCGAGGCCGCCCCAACACAGCAACCCATTAAAAATCCAGTTTTCACCTTGTCAAGGCAAGAGGGTCCCTGATGTGAACCATATCCCTGAGGAACAGGCATGATGAAACTGCAAGAAAAATTAGCAAAACTTAACGTTAGCAAAATGTTCATCGCGTTAAGAACGACTGAATTAGAAAACATTAATTGCAAAACAAAACGAGTAATTGGTCATGCCTTTCAAATAATCGAGGCTATCGCGAAGTAACAACAATATCACGATCTGACTGACTTGATAACCTTAACCTTTTCCATGATTCTGAATTATAATTGCGCTTATTTTTTGCAAAATTTTATTTTCGTTGCAAAATTTTAATATCAACAAAATAAGTAATTAATAAAAAATAGTTTAAATTAATTTACTGCGATATTAAAGCTGATTAACAAAAGCACTCTGTTAAATATTATTTACAAAAATTAATTTATTAATTAATATTTAATGGTTATATTGTACTTGCTAGAACACGATGTATATTTCATATCATGAGTGCAAAGGAATGATCGGCCAACATTCTTTAATAAATTAATCATAACATTAAAATTATTTGTTTCACTTCATTTAAAAATTCTTTCTGGCTATAAACGTTATTCATTGTAAAACAAAAACATTTCAAATGAGCAATCACAGGTTTAATGGCCACTTATGAAATTAAGTTAGCATCAGAATTCTTCCCACTTTGAAGACTCCTTTGATCTTTAAAGGCGCGCTCTTTTCCGTCATCTCCAACGATCTGCCGCACTCATACATCGGCTTATTTGTGTTTTAGTTTGTTTTCTTTTACCGAAGTCCAAACAAGCATAAAAAGGTGCCTGTATTCCATCCACTTTTTACCCGTAGGCTGCCGGTTCGATTCTCGAGCTTGGCGGCAGTAAATCCACGTCAAAATACGGCATTGGTGAATGTTCTTATTTTGTTCTTCATGCTCCTTTCCTTTTTTTCAAACACGTCAGGTATGTTCTGCTGTATTTCTGCGAAGACGATGCGGAAATGCAAAGAAAAAGACGAAATATTTCCTGCCTTTCCCCGGCTCCGTCTCCGTACGTTGCTCCATTCTCCGCTGAAAAATTATTTCGAGTTTAAAAACGGTTGCGATTCCCGGAGTTATCATCATCGTCGTCGTCGAAGTTTGGATTTTTCGCTTCCGATTTGTTCGTTGAAAGCTTTAGAGGCTGCCTTTTGGAATTTAAGGTGTTTTTGATTTTTTGTATTAGTATTAGTAATATTATTCGATATTTATTTTTTTTTATTTAATAAACTAGCACAAATTGTTAGTTTAGTGACCTTAAAGATAGGAACCTGCATTATTTTGCTGAAATATTAAGTGAAAATGGTAAAATATCACTCGAAAATAGTAGCAACAATACTCAGCCACAGGAAATGAAATGTCCTGATTATGATGTTACATTAGCAATAGCAATAACAACAACAACAACAACAATATCTGCTGCTAAAATAAATTATTCCAAGAGAGTCTAAGTAATCAACCTTGGGATTTTAATGCTGGGGCATCACACCCTGTGACCGGTAGGTTATGAAAGCAAGCTGGGGAATTTTGTTCCTTGTCCTGACGATCTGTCCATCTATGGTTTGCTCTCTTCTTCAGGGAGGTCAAATTTTTATAGTCCTTTTTGTCTGTTTTTTGATGTTTTTTTTTAATTAATTAATTTTGAATTTTGAGTCAAATCCTTACTGTTCATGAAGTTATAAATAGTTTATGGATGGATGGATGGATGGATGAACATTCATCTGACGGATGACTGATCGTCAAAGAATCAGCGTCATCATGATTGAACTTGCGATCGATTGATTGATTCATTTACTTATCTGATTGATATATTGATTGACTGGTTGATTGATTGATTGATTTGATTGACTCACGGACCAACTCAAGATGATAACCGTAGATTCTCAACCGTAGATAAGTAGGCGCCCTCGAGGCTGGAAATGAGAAGCATTTGAAGATATTTTTCCAATCAATTAATAATCGCCGTATCTCAGATTTTGAGTTTAAGAAGAGGTCTTTGTCTTGGAGCGACCAATGGAATCCTTCGACGATTGATGATGATGATGATGATGACGATGATGATGATGATGATGATGATATGATGATGATGATGACGACGATGATGATGATGATGATGACGACGACGACGACGACGACGATGATGATGATGATGATGATGATGATGATGATGATGATGATGATGATGATGATAATGATGCCAATTTTGATGATGATGATGCCTAAGTTAATTATGACGATGATGCTTATGCTAATAATGACGATGTTTGTGTTGATGATAATAATGGTGACATGACCTCGATTATCATGACCCCGAAGACCTTTTACCCCAGGACTGGGCAGCGATGACGAGATGCGCCTGATAGACAGTTTGTTCATAAAGCAGGGTTACAACCCACTCATCAGACCAGTGCAGAATCTTAATGAGAGCCTCATGGTTTCTTTCAACATGGCGCTTATCCAGCTCATCACCGTGGTGAGTCGATCATCATCATCATCATCATCATCATCGTCGTCGTCATCATCATCACCGTCGTCGTCATCATTATCATCATCGTCGTCATCACCATCATCGTCGTCGTCGTCATCATCATCACCTTCGTCGCCGTCTTTGTCATAATCATCTACATCTTAATCGTTGTCATCGCCATCTTCCTGCATTGATGTTTATTATTAAACTAATATTAATATTAATATTATTATTAATATTATTATTATTATTAATATTATTATTATTATTATACTTTTCGTTTTAACGAGATACCGTTATCAGGTTGCTTAGCAACAAAAACATTCCCGAAAGCCAGAGGTGGCTATCCTGTTACAAGCTAAACAGCGATGAAGGTGGTTGTGATATAACAGTCTATGATAAACGAGTTAAAGTATTAATTATGATAATGATATAATAGTTATGATAATTATAGTAAATGTACAAATTGGACAATGTTGATTAATGATGATGGTGATAATAATAATAATAATAATAATAATAATAATAATAATAATAATAATATAATAATAATAATAATAATAATAACAATAACAATAACAAAACAATAACAATAACAATAACAATAACAATAACAATAACAATAACAATAACAATAACAATAATAATAATAATAATAATAATAATAATAATAATAATAATAATAATAGAGACCCAGATGCTTCGCATTTCATGGATTGCAGCGCATGGAAGTGATGTTTAGAGTTGATTGATTGATTGATTGACGATGAAAAACTGCAACAAAAAAGAGCAAACAACATTTGGCGCCGGCGATTTTGATAATGATGATGACAAGGGTGATTATGGCGACCGCATCTTAGATACGAATTTGTAGTCACAAATATTTTTTTTGTTCTGAAATATCTATCCTAATTAAGTTAGAATAGATTTCTGTAGTATATTTTCAATTCGTAATACTTATTTTCAACAATTCTGTATAAATAATAAATATTCTTAATAGGTATAATAACAACAGTAATAAAGGTAATCTCGAAGGACCATAAAATCCGCATACCGTACCGAAAATGAGGTTACCAAATTACTATTCAAGTGAATCTCGGGACTAAATGGCGCCAATATCATCATCATCATCATCATCGTCATCATCATCATCATCATCGTCGTCGTCGTCGTCGTCATCATCCTCCTTACCATCATCACTTCCGACATCTCGATATTTCAAGACAGCAAAAAACAAATCGCTAACAACATTTTTAATTCCCCTTCTTCTTTTTTTTCTTATTTATTCCGCACAGGTGATTTACAATCTGCGCTACATAAATCTTTGCCGACCGCAATCGTTGCTATTGTAATTACTAATTAATGAAATTAAACACCTTCTTGTCGTTCACTGCTTTTTACATCTAACTTATTTATTTATTTATTTACTTATTTATTTATTTGTTTGATTATAGTCCGTTGCATAACTGAGATGATGATTTGGACTTAACATCTAACTTAGCCAGTGGTCGACCTAAGAACACGTTGGCAGACAACAGGGTATGTGGTGAACACACTCGTGGCCATGCATGGCCCAACCCAATACCGCCGCCGCTACCCCCCCCTTAAATGGGTCACTCAACTTAACCCTCACGATGACGTTGCACAATGTTCTTCTTGGTTCATCGTTCGGGATGGTATGGAGGATAAGTATTGGGCGATAATATGAGCACTGAGAAGTGTGTTTATCTGAATATATTTTTTTAAATGTACTCCTTTAAAGATCATTAGTCTTGAGTGAGTGAGATTAAGTTTCTTTTGGAAATTGCCCAAACATACTTGATTCTTATTGGGGGGTGTTTATTAGTTTTACTGTTTTTAATTTGAGATATTTTTTTTAAACTTCTTGTATTTTAAAATATCGTTTTTATCTATTTGTATTATTTACATTCGTAAATGATTAAATGTTTACAATTTTAGGACGAAAAAAATCAAATCCTTCTGACGAACGTTTGGCTCAGAATGGTTGGTCGAGTTATATAATACTATAATAATAATATATTATAACTATTATAATAATAGTTATTTTTATTAATTATAAAAAGTTGTATTTCATGAATATTCATTAATTACTAGTTATTGAAACAACAATACATTCTCTTTTCAACTTTGGCTCCATCATTATCATTCACTAGCAAATGACCAAAATTGGTATTATTCCCTTAAAGACAGTCGCAACAGGATTTGAACCCAGGATCTTCAAATCGAACTTGAACATCATTTAAACTGATTATCGGTTAACTTATTATTCATTATTATTATTATTATTATTATTATTATTGTTGTTGTTGCATCGTTCCAGACGTGGCACGATTACCAGCTGGAGTGGGATCCGTACGAATACGGAGGGATCACGGTTGTCAGAATCGTTGCCGAGGAAGTCTGGAAGCCGGATATCGTGCTCTTTAATAAGTAATTATTTATTTATTCAATTACAAAATGAAAATGTGATCTATTTATTTATTCAATTACAAAATGAAAATGTGATCTATTTATTTATTCAATTACAAAATGAAAATGTGATCTATTTATTTATTCAATTACAAAATAAAAATGTGATCTATTTATTTATTCAATTACAAAAATGAAAATGTGATCTATAAATGTTATCGAAGTCCGTTGTAAATCCATGATTATTTGTACTTAATAACCACCCAGCACATACCCACCTTTAACCTTCTCCCTAGTGCCGACGGTAGGTACGAAGTATCGTACAAATCCAACGTGGTACTGTCATACACCGGGGAGATTCTCTGGATTCCGCCTGCCATCTACAAGAGCTCGTGCACAATTGACGTCGAATATTTTCCTTTCGACGAACAGGAATGCCAGATGAAATTTGGTTCGTGGACTTTCAACGGTGACCAGGTGATATTGTTTTTTTTTGGGGGGGGGTTTTTTGGGTTTTTTTTTTAATGATAAGTCTTGTTTTATCAGCTCACGAAAATCGAATTTAATTCTGCGAAGATTTTGTTTAAAGTAATTTCTAGTTTTTAAAGTAAAATTGCTGTAATTTGCCGACACACAAAAAAAATTTGCATTGTTATATTTATTATTAAAATTATCATCATCATCAGCAGCAGCAGCAGCCCTAGCAGTGAAATCTAACCTCTGACCTTTCGTGATTCTCAGGTCAGACTAGACTGGTACGACGACAAGCAAAAGATCGATTTGACCGACTACGTCCAAAGTGGAACCTGGGATGTCATGTCTTGTCCTGGTAATCTTTCGCTGGAATTCGATTCAAAAGAAGGTCACAACAAGTCTTTCATAATCTACACGATCAAGATACGAAGGAAGACCTTGTTCTACACCACGAATCTCATAGTGCCTTGCATTCTCATCTCCTCCCTCAGCGTCTGCGTTTTCTTTCTTCCGGCAGATGCCCTCGAGAAGATGACCCTCTGCATTTCAATTCTCCTGGCTCTCGTCGTATTCCTACTCTTGGTGCTGAAGATTCTTCCGCCGACGTCGCAAACCGTTCCACTGATCGCCAAGTACCTGCTGTTCACGTTCATCATGAATCTTATGACGATCTTCCTCACCGTTGCCATCATCAACTGGAACTTCAGGACTCCAAGAACTCACAAAATGCCTTCGTGGGTGAGGTCAATCTTTCTCAATTACCTCCCACGGGCCATCTTCATGAAGAGGCCTGATCACGACTCGAGGTTCGGCGAGAAAGCCTACACCAAGAGGCATCACAAAACGCGAGAAAGGTCCAAAGACAATTCAGCTTTTCAATCGTCGAAATCAAACCTCAACGAAGGTTTCGACCATTCTCAAAAATCTGAAATCGACTCTCACAAAACACCAGCGGCACTTTCGCCTCTGCTGCTCCGAAAGTCGACCATTCTGACTGTTAATCCGACATCGTTCGCGGACAGTCTGAAAGGTGGTTCGAGACCCGCTGTCGTCACTTCTGTAGACGGAATACCCATTTGTCCCGAAACGATAAAAGCTCTGGAGGCCGTCAAGTACGTTGCTGCCCACTTAAAGAACGAAAACGATTATTCCGAGGTTACCTATGATCAGTTTGAGCTTTATATATATATGTATATATATATAGGTATATATAATATACACATATATATAGATATATAATTTACCGTTATTAGTATGCAAATACTGCTTCAAAATAGCGTAATCCTTAATTTAAAGGTCAGGTTTATTCCAGACAAAAGTGAAGTATGTTAAAGTAAGTAAAATTTAAGCCAATTACTCTCTATTACAGCAAATAAGGTATAGCAAATAATATTAAAATATTCGACTGCACTTTTTCTGGCAACTCCGTTATTCACTTCCAGGTCTTGGACGACTGGCGATACATCGCCCTTGTGATAGACCGTCTCCAGTTGTTCGTATTTTTCGTGGTCACCGTCTGCGGAACAATCGGCATCCTGGTAAACGCACCCCACATTTTCGAGTACGTGGACCAAGACGCCGTCATAAAAAACATACTCGGCAGCAAGCAGGGATTAGGGGAAGAACAACACCGATAGGCCGAATTGGGTCCATTCGCACGAGACATTCGTAAATGAACACATATATATAAAGTTATATATGTATATATATATAAACTCGATTCGAGATTGATTATGATATATATATATATATTTCTATGATTCATTTACGAAAACATAGCTTATATATATATATATATCTACACTTTGGGGTCAGGAACGAGAACGAGATTTTTATTTAGCCAAGATATTGTTTGAGAGAACTGTCTGCTTTTGTGTTTTGAAAAAAAACTTTATTTTTAATTAATTAAAATGTCAATCCTCTCCAAAATGGTCGTCTTTAAGAACCTCTTTAAGCAAGGAATGCTGATAATTCGGATGACTGGTAATGATCTGCCGGAGAAACTAGTAACGTCAATTTTGATCGAATGGCTAATAATTTTCAATATGTTTTTGTGTCGAGAAACATTCTAATTAAATTTTTAATTTATAACATTAAATCTTGTCTTAACATATTCGAGCGTACTCAAAATTTCTAGTGATGTTTTTGGAAAACTGGTTCTTATAGATTATTAATTAATATTAATACCAGATCAACTAATAATAATATAATTAATTAATATTAACACCTGATGCAATCTGGTACTAATTAATATTATTTAATATGTTATACGATATTTTTTACCTGATGTAATTTTGACCATTTCGATGGGGTTATGTCCCTCACTTCGTCCATCATTCCGATGCCTTCGTTAATCAGATCCAGTCCTATCCCATCGCAATGTTGTCTGCTCAGAAAACGATTCGCAATCAATTCACTAAAAACAGGATCTAAATTAAAACAAACATATTTCGATGGAATATTAAGACAAATGCTAGAAATCTGTGAAATCAAAACCTGTGAATGTTAAGTGTAGAAAAAACAACAATGATAATAAATAATAATAATGATAATAAATAACAACAATTATGAAAAATAATAATGATGATAATAAATATATAAATAATAACAATGGATGCAAATCCTTAAGGCAGAGAGGAATGCAAGCAAAATACAAATATCCTGATTGAATTGAACAAAGGAAGAAATGTAAAATAAAGTAAAATAAACGATAATTGAATTCTAATTGAATTGAAAATAATTTTTTTTTAAATGTAAAAAAATTCAGAAATCAACAAATTTTAGTTAAACTAATTACTCTAGGTGAGGTATGATGCGATTTCTCTTCTTGACGTTCAGTTGCTTCATGAGACAAATGACGCTGTTCAGCCTCGACTTTTCCTCGCCGGAAATATCCAAAAATTCGTCACGCAGCGAGAGACCCAACAAGAAAAGGCTCTTTGCGTGCTCTTTTCGCTGCACGAAATAAAATCAACGAGAAATGAAAACGACGTTTTAAAACAATGCCCTTATAAGTTTCGGATTTTGTTCATTTTGGATGCTGCAAACGTATTCATAGATATTTGCTATTCATAAAATACACCCTGCATAACAACATTATCATTATTAACAATTTCAATCATTACTAGACGAACGACTTTTCATTTTATAAATCCTTACATTTATCTTGACTTGGCAGGTAAATGCATCTGCTGGAATCTAAAAAAAAAAGAAAAAAGAAAAGAAAAGATATTGAGAATGAAATTGAAGGACAGGATAAATCCTTTTCTAGGATAAAATGATCGTAAATTGAAGGAAATGGTTGAAAAACCTCAAGCATCAACCGGTGTTTAAAGAAGAGCTCGCAAAGACCCAAGCCGAACATAGAGTTTTTTTTTTTACTTTTTTCTGCAGACGGAGTGAGACACTGGGAAATTGCAAACCGTGTTAAATGTGTCTATACTAAATTTTCAGTCATAAATACTACTACTACTAATAATAATAATAATAATAATAATACCACTAATACTACTACCAATAATAATAATAATAATAATAACAACAATAACACCAGCAACAACAACAATAATACTATCAGTCATAATATTTTCAGTCATAAATTTAGTATTTTAAATTTAAAAGTTAAAAAAATAAAATAATAAGCGTCGCATTGAGAAAAATGCAACGTCAATACCAAGTCTCGATTAGCTCACGTTGCACGTGTCTTCGGTTGCAAAAATGAAAGTTTCGATCGGAGCGACTTTCCACATGTCATCCTTGTCGAAAAACTGGGTCAGAGCTTGAAAAGCTGTGTAGCTGAGGTTGAAATTATGATTCAGAATCAGAAACTGTTTGATGCCTGCAATGAAAATTTATGCCATCGAATTTAGTAATTTAATTTAGAAGATTTTAATGATTATCACCATTCATTTTTTTTCGTCTAAATCGTCAATAATGCATTCAAATCATCAGTAATAAAATGCATTTGACAATGTAAGATTAATAATAACAGCAAATGAATATTATAAAATATTTGGTGACATAAATTTAATAATGGAAAATAAATTCTTTAACCAACCTTGACCTTGAAGACTCTCCAAAGTTTTTGTTGTTTCATCTCTAAACCTTGAATGAGTAACAGATAACGTTTTTGGAAATTGTTCTCCCAGTTTCTGGTGGGGATTTTGGATTTGTTTATCAGATTGAAAAACACAAAAAATTAAAAAAACTACTTTTAAGTAGTTATGGCCTCTTCTTGACTTAAGCCATACAATGACATGCTTTAAACTAGAGTTCAGGGCAGTTTCTGTTAGAATTCCAGAGCCTAAGAGAACATTCCAAGCACATAACAAGTAAATGATTTGCAATAATCTCATAATTAAAATAATCAAGTTGCAAATATTTATTCCTAATGAAATAGTGAAGTTATAATACTACCGGGATGGTCCAAACAAAAGACGCTTTCACGCAAGCCATAATTTTTTTCGACGACATCTAACAGTTTATTGCACCATTCCACGCTTTTTAAATTTGGAACCTTTTTAGCAGAAAGTGATCTGACAAACTGTTTCTGTAACGAGTATCGCGTGACATTAAGAAAGCAACTCGACTTCATTACGATGCCAGTGTGGTTTCGCCCGTTCGCGCAATGTGCTTGAAAATCGATTCAAGTAAACATAAACATGTGTGAAGTTCGAGAAATGTACTTGTAGAAACACTCAAAATTTATTAATAATTAATTTATATAATAATTTTACATAATCTAAATGAATAAATAATTTTAATAAATTTGCAAATTTTTATTTAGCGGTAAATACATTTTAAAGAGGAGCCAATGAATTTAGTAAAGCTAGGAAACCAACTCCCAGGCAAAATTATTTTTATATAATATAATTTTAGCGTGAACAAATTGTTTCTTATCTTTGCCGTACTTTTGGTTGCGGCTGGGTTACCAACTTTTTTAATCAGTCTCGAGTCTACGAAACGATTTGCTGGCAGAATGTGTGGATCTCCCATGTTACTGCTAGAGCAGTATTAAATGTAAGACTGTCAACAATTAATAATTTCATTTACATTATTCTTGCAATAATTAACAATCAATTAATTGTTTTAAATTGTTTAAACACATACTTATTGTACGTGTATTTTTAGTCATTTATTTTAAAAATAATTTCAAATTATCTATAATATTACATTAATTTATTTTAATAAAATTTAAAACTGTAATTAAGAAATAGATTAATTTTAAAGAATGTAATTTTAAATTTAATTTAATTTTTTAATTTTAAAGAATGTAATTTTAAATTTAATTAAATTTCATAATTTTAAAGAGTAACTATTGAATGTAGTTCCACTAGGAGCGAAAATTATTAATAGTAACATCCGACAGCAAATTAATATTTAAAAGTTAAATTAAGTTTGTATTACTATTAGTGTTGCTTTTGCGTAATATAATCATTAAAGCATTCAATACTTGTTGACGTTTAGTAAAACAAACTTGGGATGGAGGCCGCTTACAGAGGTACAGAGCAATCAACGTGAATGTGAATAATTAGGCGTCTCTTTTTGTTTTTTGGTTTTGTCAACAAATGTATTTGATTTATCAACGATCAGTCATTGAGTCTTTCTGATTATTTTTTCTTCGAAAAGCATCAACAGGTCAAGCTGTTGAAGTTTGTCGTCATGAAGACAAAGATTTTTTTGAATTCTACGAAGATGCCCTCGAATTAATTCTGCTTGACAGTAGGGTGCGGAACAGCAAAGTGATGGTTGTGTCTGTGGGTGGAAGCTATGTAGCAGGAAATTCGTTTTTGCTCAATGTCTTCATAAAATACTTAAAAAATCCTAATAAACCTGTTAGTTACCAGAGCTTCTTTACTTTTGAAATGTTGTCACATTTTAATATTTATTTTTCAACTTGTTAAGTTTTACTTGTGCTACACTTGTTTCTAAGTTAATGAAATTTGTTGTTGTGGTCTGAATATATGTGCAACAATGCAATCATTAAATTTTATGTCTCATTTAAATGAATTGATTCTTCAAGTAGTTTTATAACATATATATTATATATATTTTTATATCTGAAAATGTTGATATCATTTCAAGTTGTAACAAATTCTTATGATTCTATAAATTAATTTAAAACAAATTTACATTTCAGGATTGGATGGTCAACCCCGACGTTCCCATGGAAGGTTTTAAATGCCATATTAACCAAAAATTTCATACCACAGGCATTATAATGTGGAGTGAGCCATTCTTCATCATGACTCCATCTGGCGAAGAGGTTATTTTAACATTGTTGTTGTTCTTGTTTTAAGTATTGGTGAATCGATGTGGTTTCTAAATTAAATAAACCTAGTGTTCTACACACCATCGTAAGATAATAACAATAACTGGTTAGTGAGATTAAGAAGTGTATTAAAGAGCAGGCGTAAAAAAACCGATTACTAATTCGTTTAATTTGACAAATCACTCGAACCTTCATCACTTTGTCAGGTTTGTGTTCTTCTCGTGGACACAGAGGGCTTTGATAAGTACATCGGGCCACGTCCTCGTTTGGATAGGGTGCTTGCATTAAGCTCATTTATATCTTCCGTTCAGCTCTTTAGCTGTTACAACATGAAGCACATGGAGCTCAAGGTTTTGAAACTTTGCAGTTTTTGTGGATTATAATAATATAATTATAATATATTAAATATATATTATTAAATAATAAATTATTTATTGTGATTTACTGACAAATGTTTAATATGGGGGACATTATTTCAGGTTTTTCTTATTTTTATTAAGTACTTTAAAATGGCATATTCACATGTTTTGCACATTATTTTATTCCTCAAGCACCAGACAAATATTTTAAATTAATTTTCTGGAGATTATGAATATAAAACTTTACATCTTGCCTCTTTTCAGTACGTTATTGATTCTGGAAAAATGGCCATGGAAGTTAGCAAAACAAAGCCATATCAGGTGAGAATTTTATGGTTTAATGCAGGCATTGACAACTGTTTTGGCTACTTTGAGATGGTCGGTAGTGTTGGTCGGTACATTTTCGTGTTGTAAACGTTTAGCTGCACTTGCTGACTTATTTCTGTTGTTAATTATTGTTGACCAATTCTTAAGGAATTTGATTTGATTTGTTGATTTGATCTGCGATTTCATTTCTCGAATCTGTTTTTTGCTCGTCGTTGCTCTTTCTTTAGTGATTGCCATTTGTTCTGCAAATAAATATAGATGCGGTAGCTGTAGTTGGCAGTCATATCAAGTTAGTTTAGTAATGCATTTATAATGATTAGCTGGTACGTATGATTAATTCGTAGACTCTTTATGTCCTGGTTCCGAGCTTGAGGGGCACTCAAAAATATCCACTTGGATTTGAAGGCGGTGAGGAACTGTGGGAAAAGGAAGTGAAGGTGGTCGACAAAATAATGTTAAACTAATTATCAATTGATTAATCTATTGTCATCAGATGATGAATATTTATCCAATATCTAATTTGTAAATTAAAAATTATTAATAATTAATATTACTTGTGATTTAATAAGTAATAGTGCAATAATGATGTATTGGTTAATTAAATGCAATTTCTGATAAATGAGAAGAAATAAATCATATTTAAGGAACATAAATTAACCATACCTGAATGCTTTGAGGACATACTCTGCTATGTTATACCATATCCTGGAGATTGTGTTCGTAATAGGAAGTTTAGTGGACGTCTGTCAGAAAAAGGTTATGATCATACTTGATGCAGTTAATCAATGTTGTTAAATATGAAAACAAATTAATTATCAATTACAAGTTGAAATTACAAATAAACTAGTGGTTAAGAAATAAAAAAATATTTATCGTAAGCATTGATGACTTGAGCAGTTAATCAATGTTATAAAATATGAAAACAAATTAAATATCAATTACAAGTTCAAATTACAAATAAACTAGTGGTTAAGAAATAATAAAATATTTATCGTAAGCATTGATTCTAGGCATCAATCCAGAATTCATAAACAGTCTCAAGGTCTTAACAGAGCATGTGTTTGATCCTAAGAATGTCGTCGTCAAGGAGATTGATGGCAAGCAAGTAACTGGAAGGGAGTTCTTTCATTACTTCAAGGTGATGATTATTGTTATTAATATTATTATTACTATTGTTATTATTATTATTATTGTTATTGGAATGCATCAGAAACATCTTAATTAATTATTTTGTTATTATTTTATTATTTTTTTCTGCCTGAATTAAACTTTCACATCTAGAGGGTTTTATTGTGCATAAAAGTCACATTTAGAACACATGTCAAAACATTCACAAACAAATGCAATCGTAATCTCTCAGTCGACGTTTAAAAGTTATTGTGGCATAACATTAACGCTAAATATCCATTTAAAATCCATACAAAGCATCATTCCAAGAAACAAGGCAATTCTTATTCTTAAGGCTCTATATAAATGAGATATTGTTGTTATTTATTATAAAAACTATAATTAATTGACTTATATGTTAACCAGTCCTACGCCAAACTTTTGCAAGGAAAACTTCCTCAATTAAGTGCATGGTCACAGGTTATTATTAACATTATTGACATCATCAATTAATTAATCAAAATAGTTATTAATTGATCTAATAATTAATTGCGGCTTTTACTAGTTACATTAATATGTCAATGCATTGATAAATTCTTTATTTTTCCAACGAAGTCTGTTCGGCAAGTGATGCGTATGATTAACAATGGTCAGGTTGACAATATTCCCGATGAAGTGAAGTTGTCTTGGAGTAAGGTAATAATAATCAATAATAATAAGATGATAATTAAATATCATTTATAATTAATAATAAGGTGATAATTAAAAATAATTGATTGTTACAGTTATTTATTATTGCAATTCTGCAATTTATTGGTATTTCATTTATTCATTATTTTTTTGTCTGAAGGCTGATACTGCGTCAATGATGGAGTTGCTTCATGCTATTAAAGATAATCACATTCCAGGGCCAAAGGCATTGACGCAGGTGATTATTATAACTATTATTAGGAGGTCATTATTATAATTATTATTAGCAATCATTATTATAATTATTATTAGCAATCACAGTTATCTACTGTAATTACTGAAAGTTTCTTTATTCCGGAAAAGGCTAAAATAGAAGCCAAAAATTTGATTGCTGAGGCTGAAGATGTTTGCATTTTCAAGGATTTGAAGGAGGTGATTATTATAATTATTAATTATATAATTATTATTCAATATGTTAATATTGCTTAATATATTTATTAATTAATCGTAAGTTGTTTGTTATGAAAATTTGTCAGTTTTTGATAATTACTTGATATATTTTGCCAACAAAGACAACTCAAGAAGAAGTATGGAGTGGGCTTGCTATGGATAGGGTTGAAGAATTTTACAGAAGTAAAATGACCAATGTCAGATGATAATGATGACGTAATTAATTATTATTATTCTAGTGATTAAGTGATAATTATTTTGCTTCCATTTGTTAACAGTTTATGCATGGGGAGGATATGTTTTGTATAAACGGTATAATCCTAAAGGCATACCATGATGTCTGCTATACAGAAGCCATGGATAAGTTGAGGTGAGTTGTGATTGGCTGATGACATTGAATTGTGCATTGAAATAAATTGAAAATATTGAAAATAAAAACGTGATACTGTTTTTAATTTAAATGTGATGCTGTTAAAGACAATTTTATTTCTACAATGTCTAGCAACAATTTGTGGATGCTCCTTATCATCAAATTTATGCGAAATGCTCACTAACATTTTTCTATTGCCATAATACATAAATGCTGTTAGTTCCTCAATGTAATAAATTAAATGTAATAGTTCATTATTTATAAATAAATGCCTTGTTTGGCAAAGACATTCATCTGACATTCCTATTGCATAAAAAAAGTTGATTTATCATTGATTTGTGAATATTGAAATGAAATTTCATCTGACTCAAAAGTGTTACAACAATGCCATCATTTAATCACAGGATAATTGTTGATTCTGAATGTTAGATTTGTAAATTTAAAAAAATTGTAAAAATATTTTCTTTGTTATTCATTATTTTAGGATGTTGGATGTTGCAAACCAAATCTGCAACGTTAAGCTGAGAGACAGACTCTTGAAATTATATTACAACTATGTCAAGGAATTTGAAGTACGTTTGAGTGTTTTCATGTATTACATGCATACCTATTAAGTTATTTAAATATTTTATTATAAACATACATACTTATCAAATTTAAATAGTTAAATATTAACTATTAATAGGACTATAATTAGTTGAATTGTTAATCATTGTTGAAATGTTAGTGACTCTGCTTTTCTAAAATAATGTCCAATTGTCGTGAACTTATATTTCTTTGATTTCAGTGTAATGTGTCGGATTTCAACTCACAACCGTTAACGATTGACAAAATTAATAGGAGGCCACAAAAAGTGCCTTTCTCTGAAGTCAAGAAATTTAAATAAAATGATTTGTTTGTGATCTCGAGTAGTGTTTGGTTGATGAGGTTGAAATGGACATCATAATAAATTTACACATTGAAAATACAAATGTGTTACTGTTAAAGACGATTTGATGTCTACAATGTCTAGTTAGGAAAACTTTTGTCCTGTTCTGCAAACACCTGGGCAAGATAACTTGGATTGTTGTACCAATTTTTAAATAAAATTATTAAAATGTTTAACTAGTTCATGACATAAACTGAACCAGTTGCAAATTATTACTTCATCGCGGCCGTTGAGTAAATATTTGATTATAAGATTGCACAGGGTAGTTTTTCAGTCTTGTCTTTACCCACAACTGATATTGTCGCTACCGAGAGGCGGCGTTTATTGCATTCATTTCTAAACCGAAAGATATTGACACAATGTAAGAAAGGCGTGTTTCAATCAAAAACAACTTTGGAAAAGTAATCTTTGAGAACAAGTTTTCAACCTTTAAGCGCAACGTAGCTAATTTTGCAAAAAGCACGCCTCACGTATTCAAACGGAAACCGAGACGAGACAAACGGGACGGCCGAACAGGGAGCATATGGATATTAATTAGATTTTTAAAAAAATCATAACTTATTAATTTAAAATAATTAAATGCAAAAAATAAATTAAAAATAACTAAAGCTAAATTGCAAGCATATGGGTGATGCAATATTTTCTGGAGTGGGTCTCAACACCAAACTTCGAAAATCGTATATAATTTGATTCAGGGACGTCATTTACGGGGTTTGGGGGAAAACGGCCCCTCTGACTTTAGAATAGGCGAGGGTTTGTCCCTCTTGGAAAAAGCTGAAATGTCCCTGATTTTCGTGTGCTTTTCAATTTTGTATTTGACGAGCACATTGAAAGAGCGCACGCGATAAGGGGTCATCCATAAAAAACGTTCGCAAGTGGAAAAAGGAATTACCAAAAACTGACTAAAGTAGACATGCATAGCCTCCCCTTATCTTGGAAAACAAAAGGAAAATTAATTTCGAGCTGGACCTCACGTGGATGTGAACACTATATCATTTCTAATAAATACTCTGAGGTGATAATAATCACTTCACGAGTACCTATTCCTTTCCTCGTTCAACCTGAGAAAATCCAGCAATGCTGTTGAGTTTGGTCACGGGCGGGCGAGACTACTCAATAGTTTGATACTGCCAGTGTCGTTGCTGCTGTTGATGTAAAGTTAATGTTCCGTCGGATTTATTTTTTTATTGTAGGGAAATTATTAACTTTAAATTGTAAGTTTTCATAAATTGTTAAATTTATTTTTAATGTTTTGCGTTTGTTTTAATTTTAATATTTGTTTTTTATATGCCTAAAAACTGATTTGAAATGTTTGGAAAGTTACCATTAATTAAAATAATATTTATTGCCATTAGAAATCATAAACAGTTTGTTTATTGTCTTTGACGTACTTTTGGTTGTTGTGGGGTGACCGACTTTATTTAATCAGTCTCAAGAGACGATTTGTTAAAGGACTATAATCAAATAAAATAAACGATTTGTTAAGAAAATGGCCGATCGTTTAACTCAACTCCAAGAAGCCGTGAACGTGATGGCCGATCATTTCTGCAATGCCGTTGGTTTTCTCCAGCAAGTTGCACCACCGAGTCAATTCCCAGGCTTCGAGCATTCTCCTGCTCCGAAAGCATCTGATGTCACTTCCAGCGAGGAATTTGCTCTGCATTTCGCACAAATCATTTCAAGAACCGCCAAAGACATCGACCTTCTTGTTGATTCTCTTCCAAATGAAGATTCATCTCCCGAGCTTCAGGTTTGATGAAAATGTTTAATATCATTTAATGTGGCCTTAGATGTAATTTCATTGGAAAACTGATTTTCAAATAACAAGAGCTAAGGTGTCTGCACATGATATGCTTAAAATATGTGCCTTGTGCACAATATTTGTTATGAATGTTTGCTAAACTAAATTTGCTATTAATATTACAATACAGAATTCTCTTGTTGAAGTGTTCTATTATGATAGATTTTGTATGAGGAATGATTAGACGTTTTGTAGAGTGCATGAGTTGAACCAAAATTAAATAAACCACTTTTAATTTCAGGCTGCTTGTCTGAGAAGGTTGGAGCAAGAAAACGAGGAGGCAGCCTTGAGATTGGAGAAAGCGGTCCGAGAGAGCGAAATTCTGCTCTCGCAAGTTCAGAGCACACTGCACGAAGTCGCACAGGTTCAACTACAATGCCAGGCTTTGGAATCTGATTTTTCGTAGTGGAGACTTAAATTTTAAATCTTTAACCGTTGTAGATATTTATAAATTTGTTTTCATCTTCGTAGATTTTGGAATTTTGTTTCGGCTAGGAGATATCGTGTTCTATGTAAAGTAAGCTTTTTTGTAAGTTAGTGCTTGATTTTGTAAGTTAGTGCTTGATTTTGTAAGATCGTGTCAATTATTTGTTATGGAAAGATACATTGATGTGTCTTTTCGTAGAGTCTTTCGTTACAATTGCTTAAGATTTGGACAAAGAGAGACTGTAAAAAGGTTAAGGAATACTTTGCTGTGAAAAGATAGATTGTAGTTATTTCTTGTTTCATGATTTCATGTTTTATTAAGTTGCCTTGGAAGCCCAAGGACTACCAAAAGAATCAGAATTCTTAACACATTGCAACTTGAAATTCCACCGATCAGATAATTTATGAGCATGTGATATGGTCAGAAGAATAATCGCTTGAATAATTACAATACAACTTTCCATAAAATGGATTTTTGAGAAATGACGATAAATTTCTAAGATCTGAGAATCGTGCCAGACTCGTGGTTGTTCTCCGAACACCTACATTCACATCAAAAATCTGCTTCGACAGACACTGAACACTGTAAGTTGCAGAAATGAGTAATAATGAGTCGATAACGAATCCAGGTAACGACAAAAAAAAATAGCCGATTTGGATCTTTTCGACTTCCTACACGTACCACTCGATGGCGTTGCATTTTTCTTTTTCATTTGAAATCAGCACCTTGTCAGAATTGCACTGCTTTTCTTCTCTTGCAAAGGGTGGATCGATGGGTGGAATGGCTCCATCCTTTCTACCCTCACTCCTGCCTCTGCTAACGAACCGTGGCTCAATTTCTGGGGGCCTCGGTCGCCTTTGGCTTTTGTTTTTTCTGAGCATACCGCACCCGCGCATCACTAGAAAAGCCCCAAGGACTACGAATAACAACAGACACACGGAAACAGCCAAGATCAGGCCTGCATTTATGAGTTTCAGTTTGGCTTTGTTTCGTTCCTTGTCGAACTGAATCTTGCTATCGTCTGGAAACTCATCGATTTGGAAAGTGTTCAGGTTTGTTTCCAGCCTGGAATCAACTTCGTAGAGTCGTATCGTTTCACTGCTCAGGATAACGCTGGGAGTTGAACTCGGACCGTTCGCTTTGGACAGTTTTGGTCGCCTAGTGAGTCTTTTACTCGGCAAAGTATTGGTGCGGACTGAGTAAATGGTAGCATTTTCTGGGTATGACAGAGATGGAGTAGTTTCAAAGATGGAAAAGTGTTTGTTTAAGTTGGTGGACATTTCGGCTTCCGGTTTCCGTTCGTAGACAATTTTTTCACCATCTTTCCCTTTCATTGACGCTCCGAGTTTATTAATTTCAATTATGGTTTTCCCATCTTCGCTGATGAGGCTGACGCCATGCTTGTCGATGCCTACGTAAGCCAGGTTGTTGTTCTGGGGCACAGCTGCCGGGACCCCCGATGGGCTAGTGGGGGAAGGGTAAAGATCATCCCGGTCACTCCCCTTGCCTGTAGAAAGCTCTGCGTCATCGTCGTCACGGTCATAGTTACGGTTGTCATAGACGTCATTCCTTTTGTGGTTTTCCATTTTTTCAAATCTGACGATGAAAGGAGTTTTGAAAATGCCAGCGTTGAGAGAGAAGGACTCTGCGATTGTTGGATCTTCTTCAGTATCGTGCGAGTAAAACCTGAATGGATTAACATATAATTAAATATCCATAACCAATGCTTCAAGTAATAAATATTAATTAATTTTTTTTAAATGTTACTAGTTTCAAGACGTTTTCAAATAATTTGAATTATTGAATTTCAAACTATAGATTACCAATCCGTCATTTATTATTATTATTATCATCATCATCATCATCATCATCATCATCATCAATATTATTAATATTATTATTATTATTATTATTATTAATTGATAAATTATCGTATGCTCGTTACCTGGCCCTGATGGTAGTTAGCTGAAATTCCGTTTCCTCGTCAATACTCCAACCATCATCAACTCCATCCAAGCAATCCCGGATGCTCTCAAGATAGGAAATTCTAAGCACTGGTATCTCCCCTTTTCCACAAAACTCCATATCGCCTTGATCGCTTTCTCTGTCTGCTGGTCCGCCGTCTCTCATGACAATGTCCTTAAGGTCAGCAGACGAGCGAATTCCAGAAGAATGAAGAGATGTACTGGATTCTGAATCTGTCTTGACTTCTTGGAAATTTTCATCCCCATCCAAGCCTGTTTCTAACACATTGGCATCATGTGGATCAAATGATGATGAAGAAGAAGAAGATGATGATGGGGATGATGATGATGTTGGGGATGATGATGACAACGACGATGGAAAGTCTTCACTATTTGACCTTGACCCTTTTACACCCGAACCTGCATTCAGTATCAGATAGCCAAAGTCCGAACGATCGAAAGAATTGTCTGATAGTTCCATGTCTAAGGCGGAGTCTGATGAATTGGGTCCTTCTCCTGGCTGGAATGTAATCGGGTTTGTAATTGACGAATAGTTATAACGAATCGTTGGAGTTTCAAGACTTAATGCCAAATAACGCAAATATAACGAAATTAAATGACGAAATAGTATTACTACTTCTAATATAATAATAATAATAATAATAATAATAATAATAATAATAATAATAATAATAATATAATAATAATATAATAATAATAATAATAATAATAATAATAATAATAATAATAATATAATAATAATAATAATAATAATAATAATAATAATAATAATAATAATAATAATAATAATAATAATAATAATAATAATAATAATAATAATAATAAATAATAATAATAATAATAATAATAATAATAATAATAATAATAATAGTATAGCAGTGTAATAATATCGATATTTAATGTAATTTAATTGAACTATTAAACTATTTTAATTGTAATTTAATTTAAGTCGTTGTTACTTCATGTTTCGAATTTAATTTAAATTAATAAATCAGTTGTTACTGTACAATGTAATTGCATGTTAAATGCATGTTAAAGTTACATCGTAACAGATAAAGATTAAAAATAGAATTATATCCGATATTGCTAGAATAATCATGGAAAAATTAAGATACAAATCCATACAAATATTTTATTATTTGATGATTTGTCGTGTTGTGGTGGATGAGCGTAAATTATGAAATACGTTTTTAGATAATTGAAAATAATTTTTTAAAGACGTGAATATTGTTTAAAACGTAAATTACTTTAATAAATAAATTATTATATTTATTATATGCTTTCACATGTTTTGTAGAAGATTTGTTCAATAATTTCTAAGGAATATTACTAATAATTATAAATATAATTTTTAATATAAATTCTAAATGCTATAAATATGCTGTGTTTTAAATGTTGTATTAAGAATATAATAATTTTATTCACTTTTATTTATTTTTTAACATTTAATTTTTAACATTTAACTTTGTAACAGAGAACATGAAAGGGTTGTGTTTGCAATAACAAACGATGATATAAGAACCATTCACGCGTTATTTTAAAAAATTGTCTGAAAATTTAATTATTTATTTAAATATATAATATAATATATTAATTTATATGGCGCTATCTTAAAAATGGCGCTAGCCGCCACTTGAGGTATCTTATTTCATGTCGACATGTTTGGACTATTCATAATTCCTTCCAAAAATTAGTTAAAGCTTAATAGAACAAAAACCTAGAAGCGATGTTGTTTGTGATGATGTTGTTTCAAAAGCTTTCAAATCCGAGGTGGAATATAGTTTCAGTCATTCGTATCTGCCCTCACATTGTATTCAGACATAAGCCGTCGTTGTGATGTAATAAGATTTATAAATTATGGAGAACGAAAATATAAAAATGAATTATAAAATAAAAGTATTTAATATCAATTGTTTGTATTTTTACATGTTACTTTTTGGAAATATTTTTATTATGATTACGATTATTGTTAATAATAATAATAATATAATAATATAATAATAATAATAATAATAAATAATAATAATAATAATAATAATAATAATAATAATTGTTGTTGTCATTATTGTTTTTATTATTATTATCTTCAACAACAATAACGAATTGCAATTTGATAATTTTTCACATAACCAAACTTCACACAGTTTAATTCTTTTATTTGTAAAAACCTTCAAAATGCTAATTTTTATTATTATTATTATTATTATTATTATTATTATTATTATTATTATTATTATTATTATTATTATTATTATTATTATTATTATTATTATTATTATTATTATTAAATCTTACGTAAGATTTAATCTTACTCAAATCTTAATCGTGTTAAAGTGAAAGACCAACAGATCTTGATGAAGCGATATTGATTATGTTGAATCTTAAAGTTTAAGTCGAGTTATTCCAATCTACCCTCATTTTGTAAGCGATATTTTTTCAAGTCAGACATAGACAGTTGTTGAGAAGTAATAAGATTTCTGAATAATGGAAAATGAAAACATATAAATTAATTATAAAAAAAATATATTTATATTGATTAAAGTTTGATTCACGTTTTATATTGTATTTTTTGGTCAAATTATTTTATAATTTAAGATTTAAAATCACTTCTTCATCTTTTTTTTTTATTAATGCGACGTTAGTCATCTAATTCAGAAAACGATTGTAAGATATTACATAAATTAATTTCTAAATGAATTGGTCTCTTAATCGTATACGATGTCAGCGATATAAAGATTCCTTTGATCGCTCAGGATATAGGCTGATTTCCAGCATACGCTTAAACGGAGTTGCTATGAGGCAATAAAATGCTGCGCTACATAATTTCAACTGCTTTATTACAAGACCATATTTAAAATTGTTCGTGTTTAAAATGGCTGAACCCATTGCTGGGTCTCAAAAAGTTTTCAACAAATAAATACAGTTTGGTCTGACATTTCTGTTATTTTATAAGATATTCAACATCCGTCAATAATCAAGGTGTATTCAAGGCAAGATAGCAGGAGTTTAAAATGAAAATATGTTTTTAATTAAATAGGTTAAGTCAGCCTAACACGTTAAATGACAAGGATTAATAATATATTAATATATGTTGACACCTTATATTAATAATAACACTATATATAATATTATTATCAATTATTTTTATTATTAACATATTATCATCATCATTATCATCATCATTGTCATTATTATTATTATTATTATTATTATTATTATTATTATTATTATTATTATTATTATTATTATTATTATTATTATTATTATTATTATTATTATTATTATTATTATTATTATTATTATTATTATTATTATTATTATTATTATTATTATTATTATTATTATTATTATTATTATTATTATTATTATTATTATTATTATATTATTATTATTATTATTATTATTATTATTATTATTATTATTATTATTATTATTATTATTATTATTTCATCGCCGACGTTCCAAAAGGCCAGCGGCAGATCCTTGGGCATGTTATTTGATTTTGAATCGCCTCATTTCATACACAGACACCGTCATCATCAACACAGTCATCACAGTAAGGTACAAAGATAATAATTTTCAATAAATCTAAATATCTTTATTCCAATATATTTGATCATCAACGGCTGAATAATTTCAAGAAATTAATTTTCTCTTAAAATTCTGTCAGTGCTTTAATAATTACTCCTGTTTTGATAAAAATATCTAATATATAATTACATTTACGTAAATTATTATTGGTGACATTTCTGTTATTATATTATTATTATTATTATTATTATTATTATTATTATATTATTATTATTATTATTATTATTATTATTATTATTATTATTATTATTATAAATGCTGCATGACAAATCACATCAGAGGCCAAAGTTCACGTGGATTGGATGTCCAAAGATAGCCATAATTAAGTCGTTTATTTTCCGACCTCAAATTCATAATTTTTTTACTTTTACAAATATGAACGTAGTGGAAGGTTTGAATGTGGCAGTCTCAGTAATTTCCTTTTGAAAGTATTTTGCCATGGTAATCAAAAATTTATTAGGAATTTTTTTAAATTTTTTAATAAAAATTATTTATTATTAAAAAATACTTTTTAAAATGTATTTGTTCTGAAATGAAAAACACAAATTGTGAAACTTGTTAACCACGTATTCTTTTTTCAAATTAATTTAATAATAATAATTATTGTTATTATTATTAATTTTACATTTAATTAAAATAATTATCTATTAACCCTTAAATAAAATTAATTCATTTTCCATATAAAACAGCTTAAATTACTAGGGTAACGATCAATCATTTTGAATAATATAAATAATGTTGAAAATCAAAAATATTGTTCAACAAGTCGATTAACGCTAAAATAAATTCCAAGAATACCTGTGAACTTGTTGTCGTCGTCGTCGTTACGATAAACTTCTGCATGCCCACTATCCACAGAATGAAAACTTTGACAACATTCATGACTAACTCAGTAAATGAGTGAGTGAGTGAGTAAGTGAGTGAGTGAGTGATTGAGTGATTGAGTGAGTGAGTGAGTGAGTGAGTGAGTGAGTGAGTGAGTGAGTGAGTGAGTGAGTGAGTGAGTGAGTGAGTGAGTGAGTGAGTGAGTGAGTGAGTGAGTGAGTGAGTGAGTGAGTGAGTGAGTGACTGAGTGAGTGAGTGAGTGAGTGACTGAGTGAGTGAGTAAGTGAGTGTGTAAGAGTGAGTGAGTAGGCTAATGAACGGATGGAGGATGATGATGAATGAGAGCACCAATGAGTAACTCGATGAGTGAGTGAGTGAGTGAGTGAGTGAATGAGTGAGTGAGTGAGTGAGTATGTGAGTAAATATTGATTGAGAGGCGAATTGATTGAACGAATCTCCGATAGATGCCAGCCAATGCGAAGGCGTGTACGAAAAGACCCTTTACTCCATGAGGGCATGCGATAATATAGTGACTGATTTGCGGCCGTAAGGAATCTTTGCGAGGCTGGAAATCATTCCAGGACAATGAGCATCTCGACAGTGCTGGATGATGAACGTGAATGTCAATGGTAAGTTGAAAGGTTAATTTAGATTAATTATGGATTTATTACGGAATTTAGATTAATAATTATATATATATATTATGGCATTTTTTAAGATTATTATTTTAAGTTATTAGTCGTTTTGAAAGATGTCGAGAATGTGCTGTAAATTTGTTTACAAAAATAATCTATTTTTTTGATTTTTAAATTTTTTAATTTTTTAAATCGGAATAACTTTTATTTTTAAAATAATAAACAGAGGCGAACAGAAAAAGCAGCCAAGAGGAAATGTTCTGAAAAAAGAATTTTATGTGATGCCTTTTTGGATGGTTACTATTAAACTTATTAAATATTATTATTATTAATCACATTAAATATTATTATTATTATTAATCACATTAAATATTATTATTAATCACAGTAACTATTATTATTAAACACATTAATTATTATTATTTTAATGACATTGTTCTAGCAATGAATAGGCAACAAAAGTTAATTTTAAAAATCTGGCATCTCATTAACTGACAAATTAAATACTAACATTAACATAATTTTTTTGCCAGAAGATTGTCATTATCTTAAACCTCATTTAAGCCCTTGTAAAAAAAAAAAAAAACAAAAAAAAATAATAAGAGGGGAGGACACACCCTCTCAACCATTACCCACATGGAAGCCCGGCTGGCAGATTTTTCCAGATCAAACGAATCAAACATCCTTGTTATTCGTCCAGCGAACGACGGAAACACATCCGAAATCGTCGAAAATCGATAGACTCGGCGAAGCGTCGAATGCAATTGCCCAGGGGGAAAAGCAATCGGGGAGACAAGGATTGAATACCAAATTGGCTTTTCTTTTCCCGGTCGTTACGCGGGGCATGTAATGGCCTGGAGAAATTACCTGGCCTGGTCGTTTAAGTTCTTTTCGAATGCTTTTGCCCTCTACTAGATGGCTCTGTCTTAGGATGGTGTTACTGAGTTAATAAAGTGAAGTTTTGGTAGACTCGAAATGCGCTTAATTTTTTAAAAGGTAAAAGTCTGTCTTATTTTTTTTTTATTTAGATTTAATTAATTTTTAGATGACGTGGATTTTAATAATTTAAGTGTTTGATAATTTTTTAAAATTTTAAATCAACCAACTCTTGCAAACAATCACGCTATACGGTATTTTCACCCATTGCTATCACCCTTGGCAACGCTTGTTTTCACGAATCGCGATTGGTCTGCTTTCCATGAGTCAAGTCACGGTCAAAAAATGCGGTCTAAGATTCGAACCTCCTGCCATTGTTCTCATTTATTCTCGGCAAAGTTTGTTTGGAACTGAACTTCGCTCAAGAACAATTCCAGCAAAGGATGTCAAGACTTCGCCGATCGCTACCGTCGCGAGAAACATGAAGTCGTGCGAGAGACATCGACAATATCTGGAGCAGGTTCCTGACTGGCAGATCGAAAAACTGCTGAAAATGCTGAAGGAAAAGTCTCAAGGAAGAAGAAAGGAAGATATAATAAAAGATGTAAGGAGACTGTTCGATAACTTTCAATTGATACTCAAATTCATGGTTTGATATGCGATAGTCTTGACGCCAGCAATGTAAATGTGAAGCCAAATTTAAATTTAACCTTAATTATAAATTAATCATTTGCCACATCAATATTCTGAAAATGGCCTGCACATATCATCAGAATTTGTTTTTATGTTTAGCCACACCTAACCAATTTTTAATAATAACTTAAATAAACAAATAAATAAATAATTTCAACTTATAAAGGCAAAGGAAAAGCTGTCGATAAATCCCGAGGAAGACCTGAACAAAGTCGACGAGAAAACTTTGCAGATAAAGAAAGCCGTGATGAACAAAACCTTCGAGATGAACAGGAAGAAACCGGAAGACGCCGACTTCACGTACGACCTCGTCGTCGATTTCGACATCGGAGCACGAATCGAGACCAACGAATGGGACGATCCTTCGGAGATAGAAGCATTCTGAGTGGAATGAAAATTAAGTTAACCCCACTAACCGTCGCAGTTCCTTCAGACAAATTATTTCTTTCTTATCTGACCGAGGTTTTGTTCCAGCTGTTGCGTAATCTTCGAGAGCTTGCCATCGATTGTCGTTTGATCCCGACGTGAAACCGCGATTTGTGCGCACAACCGTTTCGTAACTTAATGGACTTTGAGACTTCGAGATCTTTGCACAATTTTATTGACAATCTTAAAAACAACGAGTTGCATTTAGAAGGCGAGGCAAACTTTAAGGACCAGAAACGATAAAATCATGAACAGTGTAAATCAGCACGACCATAAAAACGGCGACCAAAATCCCACGCTCGGAAACCTATCACAATGTTCGGCACTGACGGCAGAAAATAGAGGACCTCCAAAATTACACTGACGACGAGAGGTCGACGTAGACTAGTGTAGACTCGTGCAGAAAAGCGTACATTAGCATTAACGAACATTTTGTAATTCCTGAAAATCTCTGAAAACTCGTGCAATAAAAGCAATAATGTCGCACGGCAGTGAAAAATATTTTTTGGCAAAAAACCGCCAAACTCAGTCTGTCTTCGCGACCTTCTTTTGACAGTTGGAAATCCTCGCCGAGAGAGCATGCCTTTTGGAGAGACCGAAGATTTCAAGGGCATCCCTCATGAATGGCTTGAACCCATAATTAAGCCAGGTGTAGGCCAAGGGGTATAGTTTACCGACCAAGACCATGAGCAGGGTCTGGTGCAAGACCGCGGCCACCCTGTACCAGGGGCCTCGGAACGGGTCGGCCGAGGCCGGACACAGGATGTTGTTCAAGTTTACTTGGGTTGCCTGCGGTGGATATTTCGAAGTATGAATTCTGATTTACAATTTAATAAATACGAATAATAAGGCCACAAAATAAAATCGGGATGAACTTAATTAGTTTGAATTTGAATAAAAATTCATCAGACTGATAAATTCATTAAAACTTAATTTTCAACGTAACTTAAGAACGAATCACAAAATTTATTTATTTATTTGATTATAGTCCGTTACATGACTGAGATGATTCGGACCAACACGAATCACAAAACCTCTGCAATTAATTACTAACTGTCGAGATGAACTGTAGGAAGGTGAAGTGAAAGAGGAAGATGCAACCCAAAGCCATTAAGGCCCAGCTGAAATTGTTTGGCTTTTCTGGCACATAGGCACCTGAGTAATAAATAGGCAATAAATTGTGATATATATTTATAAATATAAATATTATAAATATTTAGTATAATTATGCTGAGAATATGGTAACTTTGGTACTCAGAAAAGCAGAATGACAAACTAAATTCCAAATATTTAATTTACTTTCTGAATCATTTACAGAAAAACCACACAGAATAGATATGTCGAATATGTCTAACGAATAAGTAAATCGATCGTGATTTGTATTTTAAAGCAGTTATTGACAAAATAAAAAAAAGCATAATTACTCAAACCTCTGCTCTTCAAAAGGTAATAAGGTACGAAGAGTATCAGGAAGTGTTGGATGAAGTAGATCTGCTTCTCAAAAATGTGCTAGACAAAATGCAGAAACTTAAAATTAATTCGGCTATTAAATATCGCGTGAATATTGCATTGCGTTAATATTGTTTATTAATGTATATTAATATCAGCAGTTGTTTAGTTTTGTTTTAAAAGCTAATTTTAATTCTAAACCCAAATCCATTGATAATATTAATTAACTTTTATGACATTTGTTAACTTATCTTAAAGAATTTGGAAAATATTTTGAGTCATGCAGAGACGAGGCCACCTTTCAAGAAATGAACTCAACTACCTTTCTAGACTTTGTGACTGGTATAAGAAGGGCCTCTATTGGTCCAATCAAATAGTAAAGATGCAACCTAAATACGACCGTAACGACTTTGCTCGGCGGAGATGCTAGGAGAAATATCTGCAATGAATTTATTTTGAAATTTAATGTTAAACTTAAAACAGTAACTTCATCGAAGTTTGGTTTAAAAGTAGAATCACACAAAAGAATGAACTTAGAATTTACTTCTAAAGATAGCTCCAAATAAACAAAATCAATACCTGAGCAAAGGTTATGAGGTGACAGGGATTGAGCAGCCATATAAACTGGCGTGTTGCCAACTTGAATCCAACTTCGATGCCAAACGTCAAAGCCAAAAGGGCAAGCATGATGTTGATGCCCGGGTTATCTTTCGGCTTGCAGATCTTCTTCGGTAGACTAAGTCCTTGCCATGCAATGTATATTTCCAAGATGGACATGATGCAAAATATCACCGATTCTATAATCTTTCGTTCCTCTGTCAAATACACTACACAGGCGGGACCTCCACTGCTGGTTATGGAGGTGTTAACTCCCGTGTACATCCATCCAAAATATTCCTCCCATTCTATCATCTTTCCCGACTGGACGTTTTCAGGAAAGTGTCATCTGCAGTCGGCCATCAACCTCAAGACAAATCGGACCACTTATGAGGCCATAGTCGCTAAAAGTAAACAGTCATCTGATCACCATGCTTACGACTTGACTTGATCTGACTTCTACTAAACAAATCGCCTAAAGTTAATAAGGCAATGTAATTTTATTACAGCTATTTGGTTATTAAAAACTATTCTGTAAATTTGACAATCAACTGAGAATTAATGAGTTCTAATCGGAAAATATTTACAAGGAGCTAGCGAAGAAAATGTTATCTGTTTATTCATGGTGAAGAATAAATTATAAAGTAAAAAAAAATCATCACCAAGATAGTTTTTAGGTCGATTACTCGACATCTCAATTTCTCGATTGTGATGTCGACCAAATACCTGAGTCCAAAGTTTATCCAAAGGTAGACGATAATTAAAGATGGCGTAACATCGGTTTAGTCTGTTCCTGAGCTAAATATTTTTCTAAAAATGCCAATAATAACTGCATGTTGCTGTTTCGAAACGCTCAAGAAAGGTTCCAAAGCCAGTGGAGTTTTTACATCGGTTGGTAATAGAACAGCAACAACACCTGAATTGGATCAAAGCAAATGAGATTTTAAATCACCACAGGTGACTGGATTGATCAACCTAATCATCGACATCGTAATTATCGTAGATATGAATCATTTCATTGCCATCAGCGAACCCCAAGAACAGTTTCTTTACCTGCCACCAGGTCTCCTAAATCTTTGTTCTCCGTTTCGTCTGTTATAATAATCTCCAACTTATTACTATTAAATTTTAATACGTTAGGAATAATAGCTGTTTGTAGTTTATTCTGTAATTACCTCATTGCACTTTAAAATCATTCGTCAGGCGCGATGGCTTTTATGGTCTTGGAGCTGATAGCTAGCATGGTGTTGGTATTTTTGGGCATATTCCTTTACGCTGGAGTTAATATGGTGAGCCGTATGGTTTTATACATTCGTGTTTATCTTTCATATCTAAATTAATATTGAACATCTATGTTAATTAGGCTATTATAATATTTAATTAAGCTCATATATGTTAATTAGGCTATTATAATATTTAATTAAGCTCATAATTTCACATCGATTTTTGACCCATAAAGGGTTATCAGGGCAAGAAGTATTTGTTTGCATGGATAGTCGCGGTGGTCATAAATAAAATCTACGAGTTTTTCATTGGGGTCTACTTGCTCTCCTGGATAGGCGGTCACAGAATCAGGGTTGGTGAAGCAAACTTAACGTCAACTACAATGAACCCTACTGTAATAATATTATCACTTAATCCTTCATAAAACTTAATTTTCATTTTTGATCTTTTCTTTTTCATGAAATTTAATTTTTATTTTTGATATTTTCCTTTTCGCGCCAGGACGTCGTATACATAGCAACAGAGGGAATCGTGGTATCCGTGTATTGGTTGCTGAACACCATCATTATGGTTGGTTGGTTGCTGTTTTCACCAAAAATCATTCAGCCCATCCATCCATCCATCCATCCATCCATCCATCCATCTATCCATCCATCCATTCACTAATCCATCCAACCAACAGTTGGCAGCTCTACTTTGCGTCATATCCTACTGGCAGGAGTTGAAGGACGAACTGTTTGGCAAGGAGAGGAGGATGAAGCATTACTCGAAGCTGGCAAATCTGAGGCAGGCTGCTCTTAGCGGCCATGCCACTCCGTACAGGAGCTACTACAATTCCAGGTCGGTTTTGGGCCTAGAGAACCAATCGAACTATCTGGATAGATCTCAGCAAATGAAATCCCTTTTGGATGCCTCTTCATTGGAAGTTTGAAGATGTTGCTGTTTCGTTTAAACCCGTTTAAAAGCACTTGTCCGACGAAGTAAAGACGTTTTTTGATTCGGTTTTTGGAATTAGTAAACTTAAATAATGCCAATTAATGTATTACGGTAATCATCGAAAAACCTGAACTTTTACTACACCATGCGAAATGAAGAAGATACGGTTTGTTTCGGCACAGTTTTCATTTGTGATTCGCTCATGCTTCAAAACTCGTTTCAAGATTACTTCACTAATTTAATCCCAGTAACGAGAAACCACTTCATTATTTATAAATATTAGTTTATAATAAATCTCAATGAAATTGAACAATAAATCTCAAGACACGAACGTCGGAACGGCGATAGCAAAAGTATTTTTTAACGTATTTGATTGTAATTTAATTCTAGATATCTGATTGCCCGTTATACCTTTAGTAAATTTGGTAACGATTCAGAGAACGATTTGCAACCTCTGGCAGTTGTACTTAACGAAGCTTCAAACAATATTTTAAATTAAAACAAATAAATTAGAATTTTAAATTAAAATAAATAAATTTAAATTAGAAAGTTTAAAATTAAATTTTATAATTTAAATAGTAAGGCACTCACCCACATATTCCAGCTGCTAGAGTAATCTACGACAATAATTACTGCTACTTATTACCATCGCTTATAGACCTCTGTAGAACTTTGCATTGCCCAACAGTCAAGCAGACAATTCAAACGATCATCTAAGTCCGCTAGCTACTGACTTAAAACGCATATTTAAAAACACGATTTAACAACCTATTCATGCCATCTATTTACTACAGTGCAGTCCAAATTCACAAGTTTTTCACAGTTCGAGACTAAAAACAAAAATATAAACTCGAATAAAAACGGGTCCTTGTCGTTCGTCAGGAGCGGCGAAATAGATCTTTCAGAAGCTCGAAATGAGATGAAGAATCATGCCAACAGAATTTCAAACGATCTCAGATCCGCGACCCTCCGAACGTCACAGTTCGGAGCGACCTCTCGACGACGGGTCATTTCGACTGGGTTTTCTTCTTGATGTCGGAGTTCAGGACGATCAACTTGTCTATGAGGAAAGATCTCGACTCCTGCGAACCTCTGTTAAAGACAAAAATTAGTTTAAATTAATTAATTAAGTAAATTTAATTTTAAAATGATTAATAGACGACCGACGTTTGCAGGCTATAAATTGCGTAATTTTGAGGTTGTTATTATAATTTCTTTAAAAAATTGTTCTCATTGTCATCATCATCATCAGTTTTTCTAACTCATAGTTAAAAACCAAAATCTAAAAGACAACTGGAACATTCACAGAAGTCCTGCTTATTTAGATTAAATAATAACGAGTCAATTAACTTATACCAGTTAATTTATTAATAACAGTCTATCTGCATAAAATAATATATAAACATAATAATATTTAATATTTATTTAAACATGTAATAAAAAAATACTACTATGAAATATAATAATATAGTATAGAAATATAACTAACTCAGTTAACTGTTTAATATTTAAATATGTAATAAAAAATACTACTACGAAATATAATAACATACTATAGAACTATAACCAACTCAGTTAACTACATCAGTTAATTTATATTAGTTAGGTAATAATTACAAAGCCTAACGTACCTCGCCGAAACGACAACCTCTTTGATGTTAGGTACTAACGACTGAAGGCCGTCCTTGTTATGTTTGAGCATCACGTCCCAGCAGACGTTGAGCTGAAAGATGGAGATTGTCTAATTGAAATTCGAAAATCTTTGGAAAGCTGTTTCAAAACGTATCAAATTTTTTTGAGGATGCGTTGCCACCGTCAGATAACGATTTGCATCGTTCATAACAGCAGCAATAATAATAATAATAATAATAATAACGTGTTACAATAATCTTCTAACGTGTCGTGAAGTTAATAGCCTAACGATGCTAAAACTAATATTAAGCCATCAATGAAGCACATAACACATAATATCACGTAATTGAAGCATAATAAAACATTGCAATAACTTCTGAACATGACTCAAGTCATAATTCTAACAACACTAAAACGAAAACCAAAAGCACGCTGTCGTCGAAGCAACCAAAATTCCGTCACTAACGAGGTTACAGCCGCAGTCTATCTCTCGGTACGTGGCCCGACTCTCTAGCAGGGTCATCAGGCAGTCTTGACTCTTGACCAAGAGGGCTCGTATGGGGACCCCTCCCTTGAGGACCATGCTGACCGAGGTGTGAACCAGAAGGCTGATGCAACCCAGCCACGAGTCAATGTCTTTTGCCTGGTTTTTCTGACAGGCTAGTAGTAGAAAGTGATGTGGCATTTAGGTACGGTTAAAAGCTGTAATGTAATAAATAATGTAATAAATGCTAATTATTCAGAATTTCATTCGATTCAAAATCGACGTTAAGCAGTAATGAAGTCAATTCAGTTCGACGAGCAATGTTCAATCACATTATTAACAGAATGGACAATTTACCATTCCACATGATAGTTAAGTCGGTACTCAATGTTGAATTTGTAAAACACAAAAATATAATCATCTGTTTGTTAAAGGCTTATAATTAAGGCTCAAAATAATGTTAAACATTTCTCTGAACATTACCTTCAAATGTTGACTGGAGATTGACAATGTAATGATCTTTGACGGAAATGCTGTCTTCGCAAATGGCTTGCATGTGCATCACCAGCTCTACGGCCGTCCTCGCAAACTTCC
>JAJTWR010000456.1:442500-485000 GCA_021613335.1 Whitmania pigra
CTTGCGCACGATATTAATAGCCAGACGAGTTATGCCACTCTTAAGACTAAATACCAAACGAAATCTAGAGTAAACGCGACCAATTATAGTTTTTTTTTAACAAATTAATTCGAGTTAATATTGTTTAATAGGAAACTTCGCTTAAAAAATAACCCATGAAAACACAGCCATTCATATCAGATTATTTTCAACCCATCCAAGTTCGACAAGTTTGCACCAAAATGAATCTAATTGCAGAGAATTAATTCAACATTGAAGGAAGCCAACATTGACCTTATTATTCACAGGCTTTGGAGTCTTAATCCATCCCCGCCACAAATCAGCCTTCCAGACGAGAGGAAAAGCAAACAAGAAGATCGAACGCTTGAAGTGGGGAAGATTTTATGGCTTTCCATCGATCCACTTTTAATCGTCGATCGAGGAAATTGTGGGCTCATGCTCTTGCACTCGTTACTGATTTACAGACAACTTTTGGTTCTGCTTTCGGTTGAATAAATTTTCAATAATAAAATTACTCTGTTTTATTTTTCTCAAAGAATTTTTTACGATTTTTATTTCAAAAATAGACCTTCCAGTAAGATTACTAAACATCATTAAATTAAAATATTGTTATAAAACATTCATTTCGAAAAATGTATGAGCTCTGCCACTGGAGCGAATTACTGTAATAATAAAGCGCCAAATAAATAACATCCCATAATCTTTTGGAGACAACCTTACGTTCCAAAACCTGCAACAAATCAGAAATTATTAATGCACCCTTCTAATCAAGTTCATTTTTAACCGCATTGTTGTCTAAAGCAAAGACTCATTAATTACCATCCTGTAATTTTATAAATGGACCATATCACGACGCAGGTATAACATCGTCTTGAATTGACAGCCATCTGTAATCTCTTATGAAGATTACGTAGCCATTAATTCAAAGCAGTTCTTTGTAACGAGCTTTTGACGAACTCCAGGGAAAAAATATTAATTTCTATTCGAGCGTTTTAATCAAATTAATATCACGAGATTATAGTACTAATTCAAACTGAACTTCCATGCAGGGACGCCATTTCAGCATTTTCCTTTTTTTGGGAGTCTAAAGTCAAGGGGCCGTTAATCCCCTGCACCTCCCTTCCCCCTCCAAATTACGTCCCTTCTTCCTTAACCCTTAAAAAGGCAGTCAAATTACCGAACACACGAGCACACCTAAACCCGACTAAACCTCGGGCCAACGCAAGATAAATAGGCTCGTGGGTGTGTTTTGTTTTTAAATGAACCGATACATATCTCTTCGTTAATATTAACGATGTGTTTCCCATCGAGAGCTTTAGAGATTTATTTTTTTCATTTTAACTTCTTAAATATCTGTTAGTATTTTTGTTAGTTTTTAATAAATAAAAATTAATAAAATTTGCAACTTTTTAAGTTTCTCGAAAATGAACAAAAAACGATTTCTAAGCACAACTAATTTCGGCTTTCAATATCAGCCGAGGAGATTGCTTTTCCTAACAGTAGGTCTCTCAAGTGCTGCAAATAAAAATCTCTCATAAAACTTGGCTTCAGCGGATGATTTTTGAGCGCACAATTTTCCACAAATAGCAACCTCCTCCTTCTCCTTCTTCTTAAGAATTACCATCTCGACTTGCAATAAAGCAGGAATTCGCAGAAAAACTGGTCTACTTTATCGAGGTCATGCTTTTGTGACCGAACTAATGGATTTGTCGCCTTAGGAGCATTCCGGTTTAGTCCTTACTTAATGTGACTTACTTCAAATAAAGCTTAATAATTGACTTGAATCTGTTTCAGAGATTATCAAATCTGACCATTCTTAGTTTTTATTATTATTATTTTCTTATTTGTTCTCTTTCTTATTACTAATCTTGTTTCTTATTACATTATCTAATCACACAGTTTGTAATTTATTACTCGACCGAGAAATTGCATAACTGACGTCGGTGAAAAACTGTTGCAATAGAGTGAAAAACTGCCCGCGCAAGTGCAATTCGCATGTCGAGAGGCAATATTTCGGCCAGTTATTCGAAAGTGAGATTTAACTATTCCAGGACAGCCAATAAAATTCCCTTTGGACGATTCCAGTTTTAGGAAATTCCACTCCCGAAACCTCTGCAGACGTTAGCGAGCCACGCAGACGAAAAAAATGGCAAACATCCGCCCATTCCCTGGCGTACGACATAATCAGCCGAGGGAAAATACAACGGGAAATTGCCACTAACGAAAGGCTCACATTTGCCTACGGTCGAATTGGATTATCCAATTCCAGTGCTGGAAAATCAATAAATACATTTTAAAAAAAATGGACGACTACATTGTTTATGCATTTATTCATATTAAAGTTAAAATTTGATGTTGCTTAGTTTACAATAACGTTTGTCAAAATGAGCGTAAAATTGTTGACCTTCATCACTTTCACGACTAAATTAAGAGCAGTGATTCAGTAATGTTCGTAAACATGTCATCCATTTTGTTTCGTCAGACGCTAGGAATCAAAACTTGTAATTTTTGGAGAATCGTATTAAGGATGTAAATACTTGTAATTTTTGTAAATTGCAATGTAATTGTAATGCCAACTTGGAAAAAATAAGAAGCAAAATGCAGAATAATCAACAATGAACATATTCACTGCTCAAATTATCAACTTTAATGTTCACAAGTTTGTATTCATTGTAGAAAGTGATTAGGAACCGATTAGAGACGAGACTTTCAACGGTCAGAGATCAAAATATTACACTCCGCAAGTTTTTAATCTCAGAACAAAAACAGCAACATCCTGACTCGATCCATTTGAAAGACTACCACAACAATCGAATAAGTAATTAAGTAATAAATAATTAAGTAATAAGTGATCAAGTAATAAATAATTAATCTTTGACGAGCGACTCAATGAATCGACTCGACCAATCGAATTCGAACACTGAACCTTCGCAGTTCTCACGAACCCTAGACAGAAAAGAACATTTTTTTCGAGTGCAGCAGGGCGGCAAAGAGGATCCAGAAGAGGGCACCCCAGGCATGTTGGAGGGTCAGCCCGAGGTGGGTAGTGGGGTTGGAGAGGTGCAGGGGAAAGTAATCTTCGAATATTTCGCTGCACAGGTAAACAAGTATGGAGTTCATGCCTGGAAGTGAATGGTGTTTCAGTTCTAACTGCATAAGGATTAATTAATTATAACTGCATAGCAATTAACTATAACTGCATAATAATTAATTATAATTGCATAGCAATTAATTATAACTGCATAACAATTAATTACAACTGCATAACAATTAATTATAATTGCATAACAATTAATTACAACTGATCTGTCAAATAAAATGAAATACTTTATAATATTCGATGACTATCTTATTATTATTATTATTATTTCTGTCGTTATTTTACCATTATTATTATTATTGAGTTGTAACCGCAATAATATAATTACAATAATTATTATCATCGTCGTCATCATCACCATCATACTGGCTCCACAGAATCAACAACAATTCCCACCTGGATAAATGAACGGAGCACCTGACCAAATGCCCAGGTGGTCGATGAGCAGGTAAAAGATCGCGAACACCAGGAAAGCCAGACTCGAGAGGACGCACGCAAACGAGATAGACCTGGAGATTACGATTAACGAATAGCAGCTGATTAATGTCACAATCAATATTACATTACTAAACTTAAATAAATATAAATAATAATAATTAATAATAATACTATTATATTATTATATTATTAATATAATAATAATAATTAATAATAATACTATTATATTATTATTATATTATTATATTATTATATTATTATTATTACTAATATTATTATTAATAATAATAATTAATAATAATACTATTATATTATTATATTATTATATTATTATATTAATAATAATACTATTATATTATTATTATTACTATTATATTATTATTATTATTATTATTATTATTATTATTATTATAGATCAAGTTCATCTAAATAAATATTTTAGTCCATTGCCAGGGTAATACGGCTAAGTGACGTAATTATTGGAATTACACTTCTTAGTGTTAACTAGTTAAGTTTTAAATCTAAACGAAAACACAGTAATTCTTAAAAATAAATTCTTTCCAATTAATTAATTAATTAAAATTCAAAGCTGAAAAACAAACCAAAGGTTTTTATTGAGAGGTACAAATCCCCCAAACTGCCTGAATCCACACAGTCCACCACCCACGAGACCCTGGCGATGAAGATCAAATTACAATTAAGTAATTAATCAATCAATCCTGTTAAACACAATGATTTATTAATTATTATTAATTGACCACGTTAATAATTAGTTAGTCGTAATAATTAATTAAATAATTATATAATAATAATTAATTGTATAATAATGTTATAATATTTTATTAATTAAATCACAAATGGAGATTTTATTTTGAAATAAATTAATTCAGGAATAAATCTTAATAAAAAATTGGCAAGTAATATTTTAAAAAAGCGTTTTCAATGCATTCAAGAACGAAAATCAGAAATTAAAAATAATTAAAATTAACTTTGCTTTTTTATTTGGTCTAATATTTTGAGATTTTTCAATATTTTATTTTGGTTTAAATTGCTAATTAATTATTATTATTTACTTGGTTAACAACTTGAGATGATAAAAATCAAACTGCATTTAGAGTTCACTCACCAAAGCCACGGCCCATACCAGCCACCTTGCCAGTCTCCCCGATGGGCTGTAACTCACGAGGATCCTGCCGGCCTATCGGGCGGAGTCAACATTGACGATTAATTAATTAATTAGTAATTGTTGCAACATCATCATCATCACCACGTGTTACCATCATCAGTACCATCCTCATTATCATCACAATCGCAATCGTCATCGTCACTACCATCATCATCAACTTCAAATGTGATCGTGGTTATTTTCAATTCGTACAGGTTACTACTCTCTCACTCACCTGTATTCCAAAGTAGCACGTCACAATAGAGGTTAAAGTTCCCAGGATTCCTTCCGGATCAAATGGAACTGTTGTCTTGTATATCCTCTGTTGGATGTAAATTTGTTAATTGTAACTTCAATATGGATGAATTAGTATGTGTGATATGAATTAATTGGTACTCATGATGTGATGATAATAATAATTATTACATTTACTATTATTACAATAATTGTGTAAGATTAGATAATAATTTTCAATATATATCAAATAAATAAATATATATATATAATATTAATTATTACTATTATTATATTTATTATTATTATTAATATGACATATTATATTAATACACCTTGCATGTTGGATTCTGGTAAATGTGGTTTGATCCGAGCATCAGCCTGTCCAGGTAACCTGCAGTTCCACCTGTGCAGTTTTCAAACGTTCCGTTGTCATGGAGACCTCCCGGACCCAAGTAACCCCTGCGAGGAGGTTAAAAGTATAAGTAGAGATGGTCGTGATAATGATCATGATAATAATAACAATAATAATAATAATAATAATAATAATAATAACAACAATAACAATAACAATAACAATAATAATAATAATAAGAATAATAATAATAATAATAATAATAATAATAATAATAACAATAATAATAATAATAATAATAATAACAACAACAATAACAATAACAATAACAATAACAATAATAACAATAACAATAACAATAACAATAACAATAATAATAATAATAATAATAATAATAATAATAATAATAATGAAGAGAATGAAGCATTGTTGGGCAAACGAATGTCTTCTCACTTCGGACATCCGGGCACTGTTGCGAGGAATGTTGCGCAGATGTGAGCGACGACGAAAAGGACGACGACAATCCAACTCTTCCAGTATGGCAGTATGTCCCTCAAAAATGACCAGAACTTGTTCTGCTGTTCGTTAATATATGTATTTGCATCTCATTAATATTTAAATAATGATAATAACAATAGAAAGATTAATAAAGCTTAATAAAAATTTAAATTAAAAAACAATAGAAATATAGTTTAAGCTACACTTAAAATTCTTTCTTCGAAATCTTAAAATAATTATAAAACACTGATTAATTCAATCTTAGAAACTTCTTTCAAAACTAGCTCAAACCCTGCACGCACACGCACACACACACAAGCACAAGCGACAACAACTACAACAACATCTAAAGTATGCAAAAAAACTCACCCCAAGCAGTTTTGTCGACGGCCTTTCCATCGTTTCCAAGACTCCGACGACGAGAAAGGTGAGCGACAATCTCTGCAGCACTCCTGGTATCCTAAGATTGGATACTGGAAAGAAGTTGCAATGTGAAGTTGTCTTCAAATGCATTTTTTTTAAAAAGCACAATTTTAACTGTCATTGTTAAACTGAGGTAGAAACTTTTAATTGAAATGCATTTGATTGAGATGCGTTTACAACCAAAATACATTTAACTGAAATATATTTAATTGACATACATTGCAAACTTTATTGTTTAAAAACGACAACTTGTTAAATTAACTTAATCGCTTAAAAACGACAACTTTTTAAAACGATTAACTTTTTTGTAAACAATGTGCCGCATTCCTAAGACTGATTCAACGTAACGAGGAGTGGTCGAGAGAAATCGCAAGCACAAAAATTTTAAAGCACTTTACAACATAGCAGCCCTCCCGAGACCCTGGGTGAACCGACCCCCCTACTCGAAACTCACGCGATCGACCCCGGTTTGACAGGACGAGACCCAAGATGAATAGGATGACAGATCTCCTCAAAACACTTTTCAGACTTTCGAGTCTTGCAATCTTTTTTCTCCGCACCGACTGGAAGGTGATGGATACTGTCGTGCCCATGATGAAGACGAACCTTTTTAAATATTTAAAAGTGCATTTTCAACCGAAAACGTTTATTCGTTTACCATCCGTTGTCGACGACGACGAGTTGTTTAAACTTCGACGGAGTCACCGGCGATCGCTGCATTCATAAACGACGGACGACTGTTGCCGATAAATTGTCACGCATTTAATAAATTAAATTAACATTTAATACGAGCTCATGAATATCAACACAATCCAAAAAACAAAATACAGCAGCCATTGCATATGAAATATAAACCCCAGATAACTTAGACAATAAAATAAAAAACTTACAACCGCAACAAAACTACCACAAAACCACGTCAAAACATCACAAGCCAACCATGGAAAGACATCACAAGCCAACCATGGAAAGACATCACAAGCCAACCATGGAAAGACGAGATCTCCGAACGTGATTCCATCCCAGGCGACATGTTTAAAGTACCAGTAACCACCGCCTCCGTAGTCCACGAATATCATCAGGACCAAGGAAAACCTGGGAATTTTTTTAGAATTATTATCAAATTATCGGAAAACTTTTAAAAATAAACGTATATTTATAATTCATTTAAATTTGTATAGATTTATTTACATTGGTTATATATTTATTTGTATTTGTCATCTATTTAGCGATGTAATATTATTAATATTTATATTTGTAACAAACATTTATTTATTTATTTAAGTACATTATTTCGTCGTTCGAATCGTCAAACCTCATCAGATACCATTCAGATATCGCAATCCACCTTTACCAAACGGTCTAATAAAATAAAACATTCAAAATTATGATTTAATCATCGTTTGAAACATCTCCCAAGTACCCCCTGAACGCGTCCAGGGAGTGTACCCTCTCCTTCGGAACCCCCCCAACACTGCCCAGGTCTGCTTGGACGAGATCTGTGGTACTGTCCTGGGATCCACTGTTCGAATCTTCTTCCGAATTCCTTGCAAAGAACATGGCCGATTTCTGGAGGCAAAAAACGACGTTCGATTTGGTTTTAAAAATCTATCCGCAAGAAGTTCAGTGATGATAACTCGTCATTATTGATTGATTTCATTGATAATTGCCAAGATATCAGAAAATCTGTCAATTGCTCATCATTATTGATTAATTTCATTGACAATTGTCATCGGAGTTGATGATAATGATAATGACGATGGTGACAATGGTAATGATGATGATGATGATGGTGGTTGTGACAATGGTAATGATGATGATAATCAGTGAGTAAAGCGATGGTTGTTTGTCGTTTCAAGGCCAAGATAATCGTTTCAAACCTTCAGGATCCTCGATTTGATGGAAGAAATTATGCCTCTTCTTTGTTTAATAAAAACAAAAATAAATATTAAATTAATTAGTAAATAAATTAAGTAGAATGCCTCTCCTTTGTTTAATAAAAGTGTTAAATTAATTAATAAATAAATTAATTAGAATGATGAGTAGCTAATGTAAGACATTATTTAGAAAAAAAATTGGGCAGCGTAACAATCATAATATAAGTAAAATACAATTTCTGTCATTATTAAAAAAAAAATAATAAAAATAAATATTTTGACTCTACAAATAATACCTTACAAAAAACACAATCCCTGTAACGTTGTTACTGTATTGTGGATTACATTTAGACATACCTCTTAAGTGCAAGACATATCTCCCAAAGGACACACAGTATAATCACAATTCCCGCCAAAAAGTAGGCAGCTGGCATAAAAATAATTAATTAATAATTATGATTAATAAATAATTAAGATCTGCTTACATAACACTAATTAATTAACAACAATCATTAATAAATAATTAGGATCAGATGAAACAAAAATAAATTAATTATTATTAATAATAAATAATTAGGTACAGCTGACACATAATTAATTAATTAATAATAAATAATAATAAATGATTAAAATCAGATGAAACAGAATTAATATATTAATAATCCTAATAATTAATTAGGATCCGTTGACATAAAAATAATTAATTAATAAATAATCAGGATCAGAAAAGATGAAATTACTTCTCAATTACAAAACAGTACTCACGAATATTTGGATTCGGCAGATTGGAGCACAGTGCTTCGACCGTGCAAGAATTTTCGTTAACATTGAAAACATATTCATTTCCGTTTTGCAACTCGATAGTAGTGCTTCACAATAATAAATTCATAACAAATTGTAAGAATGATAAATTCATTATCATTTATTCATTATTACATAACCATTCTACGTATATCACTAGATAATTTACCTTTTCAATTAAACTATTTAAAAATAGTAAGGACTTACTTGCAGATGTATGAATGTCCTTTATGTTTATGATGCTTTTCTATGAAAATTTCAATCCCAAAGTTTGTGCTGAAGTTAACAGTTTTATTAGAGAATTTTTTAATGATTCCCTCGGTCACCAGTGAACACTGAAATATGCGAACAAGTTCTTAGGTAACCAAGTAATTAATCAGTAACCAATTTTTTCGTAATTGGTTAATTAGCAGCAGTCTCCATTAGTTCATCAGCTCCACAACACTCACGTTCCAGCATTGTTGCGATCTCGTTAGCAGAGTAACGTTGTATTCTAAACTTGAAATAAATTCTATCGCAGCCTGGTCTATGACATCATTTTCCTTCACACAAGACCCCAAAATCTCCAGCAAACCATGGCTCGATAAAAGAATGGAAACTAGAAAGGACATAAATACATCATTTTAAGGAAATTATAACTTTTAATGTGATGTGCGATAGATATCGACCCTACCCAAAACGGCAAAAACGCTAAATGATTTTAATCCTATCATTCCTAATTTAGCAAAACACTACTACGATGTTTATAGTTTACTGCTATCCTTACGAAAAGCATATGCGTTTATGTAAAAGTAGAAAAGATAATAATTTTCATTAATTGATATCACACTTAAATGCAATTGAAAGCTAATTATTTAATATGAATAACTAATTAAAACTAAAATAATTTTAGGCAGCGCGTGAAAAATCACCCTTCATTATGATTAATTAGCTTGACGCGGGCTGTAAACATCTCAAGACATAACTTGAACTCGTATAATTGAATAATTATAATTAAATGTTGAGTCTCCAGCAAGTCTTAGTATAAAAACATCACGAACGGAATTACAGAATAGACAGTCAACTCAAAAGTGTCTGGAGAAGTGACTGACGTCCGAATCATTATAAGCAGGAATGATTGACACTGCCCATCACCACCTTACTCATCGATGACCCTCAAGCCTTAGTACCCACAAAACGATTTTATAAAAGTATTTTATTTTGTTTTATTTTTCTCAACTCATTTTGATCTAAGGAAGATTCTTGAACTGGGGGAGATTTGAGCAAGCATTGAACCATTTTTCAACATTCTTTGGCAGCTTTGCAAAGGTCTTCTTCTGAGAATAGACAATCGACCACAGTGCAATGTCTGCAAGAGAAAGATGGCTTCCGACAAGCCAGGCAGATTTGGATAGCTTCTTGTCAAGAATATCCAGTAAATCCTTTGCTAGTGGGGAACCTTTGATCATGTAAGCAATAAATAGCAATATAAGCAATACATCTTACAACTAGTAAGTGATTTTATAATCTATCAAGCAGGCTAAATATTCAAAATATCAAAATGACTAATCAAAATAAAACCAATGATGATTACCCCGACAAATTTCAAATAAATAAATAAATATTTAACCAAAATGACCAATTAAATTCAAATCAATAACAATTGATAAATGACAAATATTTCTACTAAAAACATTCAAAAATATCACCAGTCAATCTGAAGGAGTCCGCCTTGTCGAGCAAGTCATCGATTTGAGCGACGAGGTTCGCATCGAGATCTTCGTAGCAGGGTGTCAGCAGACGACCGAGGTACCTCGCAATGGTGAACTCCCCAATGATGGTGATGTCCTTGGTGGGTGATGTAATGAGGGAGGGGCTAACTTCACCTAAAATGAGAGATTTAACTTATATTATTTATTTGATTATAGTCTGTTGCATAACTGAGATGATTTGGACTGATTTAACTTGTAAAAGGTGCAATCCATCTTATTATACCTAGCTAAAGCTAAGCCTGGGTGGTAACCTGGATATTTAACTTGTAAATGTTAAATTTACTATTATTACATTAATATTTAACATTATCAAAGTAATAATTACTCTTTCTCCAGATCAGGGTGATGGCATATTTGCAGTCTTGCCTGTTGACCGATTTCTCGAAGTCAAATACTTTCCTCAGTTTGTCTGGAACGTCCTTGGCAGAAGAATGAACGAAGGTCGAACAATGGACGTTGTTCTGTTCGTTTAGAAATGATTTCAGGATGAACAGAGAGACTGGTGGCTGAGCAGGGTCCGCTCTTATGACCAAGTCATCGAATTGAGAGGATTGGACAGTCTGAAAGAATTTCATGCATTCCTTTTTTTCACTCTGTAAAACTCCGCACGAGTCTAGAAATAACTAAGTTCACATTAACTAAAGTAACTATTATTTAGTAACTATTTTTTGAACATTCAAATGTGGAATATTTAGTAAAAAAAATCAGAATCTAAAGCTCACCAATGTTCATTAATAATTCAGAACAAGGCGGTTTATTTATAATATGTTAATTACCTCAGCTTGTGCCTTTGGTAAAACTTTCTCTATTTTAGGAATTTCTTTGTTAGAAACGAAAACTTTGCTAGATTCTGATTCTTTTGCAACGACACATGAAAATTTAGCCTTGAGATCGTCTGCCTTTTTCTTTAGAATGTCCAAGCGAGCAATGACTTCTTCTTGCCTCTTCAAAAGTTTCTCAAGATCGTGGCTATTCTAAAACGGTGTTTAATTGTAATTAAGTTATTACACTTTAAAATCAGTTAAGGTCGTGAATTATTAAATAAAGAAATATTATGAGGTAATATTAACCGTTAAATTAGAAACATTAAATTAGTAAAAAAATTATTGTGAAATAATGTTAAGCCGCGTTTATCTGAAAAGTATGATCTCACCTCAGTTTCGTCGCATATTAACGCTATTGGCTTCATACGATACATGCAAGTCGGCAGCTCTACTTTCATTGAAGAGTCGATAATAGCTTTCATCGAATACATTTTCATTTAATTCACTACAAAACGACTTCGAAAAATTAAAAGAAGCAGTTGAATTTCGGGCCACGTTCACGCTTGCAGCTAAGCAAAAGTAAGCAAGCCTGACTAAAAGTGAAACTGGTCGGCATCGAAAATTTAAAAAAAAAATATATCATTTCTATTGCAATTAACTGCAATGCTAAAAAGCAATTCTGCATAAATTTATTTTAAGGTAATAAATCCATAAATTAAGCAGTATCTTGGCGCACAAGACTAAGCTGAATAGTCTGCGCATAAACTACGCGACCTCCAACACTCTAACTCTCAGTTTAATGTAGTTCATAAATGAATTATGTTTATTTGCAAAATTGGCATGGGAATGATAAATGATGGGTTAACAAATTCAATGTCATGCACAAAATTATCAGCTTGAAGAAGCGAACCACAGTCGATCAACTCAAAAAACAAAACAATGATTAGCCAGATTAAATGGTTAAATATGATCAGATTGTATTGAATCAGTTTGGACGAGACCGACATAATCAAATGCAATCAGTATTAAAATGCGTGTTATTGAAAATATAAATGCGGAAAAAAAAAGTTACAATGGCGATTGGCAGTATTTACAAATTGTTCCTCGAAACTTTAACTCGAGGTTAAAATAAGGAATGAAAAAAGTCAAATCACACGATATGCAGGCACCCAGAGTAACGATTTCATCTGCTGAACAGCAGGAGATTATGCACGAGCAACAACAGAGGAATAACATGCAAGTTAGTGGCTAGTAATAATAATAATAACAATAATAAAAATATTATTATTTAACCGACTAAGCAAGCTACTGGTCGGGAATTACGGCAGCGATCCAAAAACCGTAAACCAAAAGCCAACCGTAAACCCACCATGAATAAGCAGAATATTTCCCAGAGATTTTCCAACCGTCGTCCGTCGTCTATCGTGAGAACTGGTACATGATAATTTCGAGCGAAACAAGATGCAACATAAAATGACGACGATCTAAGTCTGTCTCTTCATCTCCGATCAATGCCAATTCAAGAATTGTAAACCGTCCGAAACTTTGCTCCCCCCAAAAAAAAACCCAGATTAGATGACCTTCTTGCCGGTGCCGAAGATGAGGAAGATGAGCCAGCCCACGATGAGTATGGCGATGGTTAGGGAGAAGACGATGGTCCAACTCTTCGTAGTGTCGAGTATGAAGCCGGTCACGTACACCCCGATGAAGCCCGGGGCTGCCCCTGCCATGTTCATGAAACCTTAGAGAGAAAGTTAATGATTATCATTATTATTATTATTATTATTATTATTAATTATTATTATTATTATTATTATCATTATTATTATTATCATTATTATTATTATTATTATTATCATCATTATTATTATTATTAATTATTATTATTATTATTATTATTATATTATTATTATTATTATTATTATTATTATTATTATTATTATTATTATTATATTATTATTATTATCATCATTATTATTATTATTGTCATCATTGTAATATTATCATAATGATATCATCATTAAATAATAGTTGTTGTAATATATATAACGTGAACCTGACTGACAAGCTGGTCAATCATGCCAGTCTCATCAACTTATCAATTTCTCCACTTCTAGCCATCGTCGTCGACGTCATCGTCATCATCATCATCATCATCCTCAAGATCCATCCTAACATCATCATCACCATCCCATCACCCAATCACCATCACCATCATCATCGAGAGATCACCGACCAAAGACAGCTCCAGCATAGGTGGGCGCGATGTCTTGAACGTTGACCGATATTCCAGCGTGATGGAAACACGAGAAGTTGATGGCAAGGGTCATGCAGAGCAGGGCAGGATAATAAGACTCTGTGTGGCACATCAGAAACAGAGAGAAGGAGGAGCCAAGGAAGGCGATAGTCTGATTGGTCGAGAAGTTTTGAATGTTAATTAAGCGATGGCCAGCAAAATTTCTTGAAGATTGAAAGTTTTATTCGGTAACTTGGTTTAAAAAAAGAACATCTAATAATAAATCGATCTCACCTGGGAGAACTTCCTGACGAACGTTGTCGAATAACCTACAGGCAATCAGCGTGAAGTCAAGATAAAAATAAAATTAATTATTTTCTCATCACGACGACCTTTTTAATTTTATTAAAAATAAAATTTTGCTATTTTTAATTGAGTTTTTAAATATTGAAAGTTATATAGCGCACCTTTTGATATCAGGTGATCGGCCAACAGCCCACTCGTCCACTGAGAAGGTGGGCAGAACAACCAAGGCACAGCATTGTACACCCAACTCTGAAATTATTTGTCTCATCAACATTTTTCATAGCATCTCATTAATACCCGCTAAAGCAACTCATTAACATTTATCGCACATCTCATTAATATTCATCATAACACCTCATCAACATTCACCATAACATCTCATTAACATAATCCTTGCTCATAGAGGCAGAACATAATCCAATGATATGCATTAAAGTTTGAGTTAATTAAGCAAGCTAATGAATGCATCATCGCATCATCGTTGAACGAAAGAAATAAATAAATAATGTCTTCTTAAATCTCCATATCTACACATTCATATTAGTGGTCACTTGTCACCCTCTATTTAGTTCAAATAAATAAATAAATAAAAATAAATGACAATCTCCAACAACTACACACCGACACAGTAACAACAACAACGACGACTGCAATACGAATTCTTATGGCCGAGCTAGGAATTGAACTCTAAGCTAACGGAACAGTTGACAAAACCTCTGACTTATAAGTCATAATAAATTCATCAAAGACAAACAACGGAGTCAGCAGAGGGAATCATCAGATCATTCACAATTTTCGCTCCGTTGAACCACGAAGTATCAATAGATTGTACATCATTTATATAGCGCCTACATGTCTAGAGTCGGAGGCGATTCTTGTACCCATTTACACAGAGCTCCTTCTCAAGGGCACCAGCGACAGTGCAAGCTGGGTTTCGAACGCGACACATTACGACTGTTGCCATTACCGCCGTTCTGCCAACCGGGTCAAATAAACCGTAACGAGGTCGCTAAAGCAGACGAATACCTTGGAGTTTGGAAAATTCTCCTGGAAATAGGTCGGAAGCCAGGAGAGGAGGATGAAGAACATCCAACCGGAACAGAAGTTGCCGATGACGATGGCCCTGGTAAGGAAAATTGAATTGATTATCATCATCATCATCATCAACATCACCATTATTATAATTATTATAATCATTATTATTAAGTGGACTTCTAAGAGATGATTCTAAGATCTTTGTAGTCATTGTGGCATATCATTCAAGTTAATTCGATGATAATAATAAAAATTAATAATAATAATAATAACAATAATGATAATAATACTACTACTGCTAATAATAATAATAATAATAATAATAATAACAACAATGCAAGCAGTAATAAATTAAAGCATCGCGTCAAGTTATCGTTATCTGATGCTGATCTTTAATGATGGTGATGATAATGTTAATGATAACCTTTTTATCAGTTTTGCTATTACACCTTTGTAATATATAAACAAAAAATAAACCAAGACTATTATGCAACTTCTAATTTATTACACCATACAAAACTAAAACGTTAACTAATTTTTAACGGTCATCAACGACGTCCCCACATTGCCACCTTACCAGAAGGGAGCCTTCCGAAAGAGGAGGCACCAGCTGAGGGAAGGTGGTTCCGAGTTCTTGGGGGGGGTCGGTCGGTCCGGGCTGAGACTCATCACGAAGAAGTGGTAAATGAGGAACAAGAAGAAGCTTAAAGTGCCTTTGGTGGGGAATCAACGTTAACCGGTTTAGTAAATATTTAGTTGAGTGATTAACTCGTTGACTGTTAATTAAAATTAATTTTCAAATGTTTCAAAATAGGGCATCGGAATAATAATAGCAAATCTTTAGTTAAGAAAATTGTTTAAGTTAATTTGTCTTAAAATAGCGCCTTTGAACTTTTGAACCGACCTATGAAAATGAAGGTGATTGGCCAGCCGAAGTATTCATTGGTCAGAGATCCTACGATACCAGAAAATAAGGTCCTGCAATAACAAATTTATTAATTAGGCCATAAAGAATTAATCGATAATTGATTCGTTTAAATTAAAATTTAGTTAGCATGTAAAATCTAAATTCTAGATATTTAGGTTAATTTTAGGTTAATATATAAATAACAATGATCATGATCATCATCATCATCAATCTAGTAACCGATATTATAATTAGTTGTAAGTTGTAAGTTAAGTCCGTAATAACCCGAATTAATAGCTAATTGATTCGTTTAAATTAAAATCTAAATTCTGGATATGTTAATTACATATTATATGTTAATTATATATAAACAACAATGATCACGATCATCATCATCATCAATCTAGTAACCGATACTATAATTAGTTGTAATAAGTTAACTCCGTAATAACCCGATGTGGGAGCCGGATGTGGCAAATGAGTAACTGAAAGCTCGGTCGAGTTCCGACACTCTCCGTGAAAATAAGCTCGACAGGGATGGATAATACACACCTGGTTTGCATTTAATGATTAATAAAATTTATAAAAAAAAATATTTTTTAGGTTTACTGTAATCACTGTTTGATGTAATTAATTTTTAATTAAGTATTTCTAATCGATTCTTAATTTTTTCTATAATAAATGGGGTGAATAAAATGAAAAACAAATTAACAATAAATAATTATTAATAATAGCAGTTATTTTATCATTCCTATTTTGTAATTAATTTAATTACTATTAAGATCGTTGCGGTCATTTTTAATCTCTGATCCTACCCAAAATCAAAAAAGAAAAAAGTGATAAAATTTTTAAAATATAAAAATCAATAAAAAAAGTTAAATAAACATAAAATTAATAAAAATAAAACTGAGTAAATATGTATACAAAAATCAATAAAAAGAAATTCAAATAAAAACCAAAAAATCTACCCACCCTGAAAGCACCCTGTCAAAACCCGAGCGATGACTGCATACAGAAGCGCACTGGCCGGTGGTACGGACCTAACGATGAAGGGGGTGACTAGAGTGAGTAGGGCCCATCCAACCAGGGAGACGGAGATGATGTACTCCCCCCCGTGTTTGTCGGCCAGGTGTCCCCCGGCTACTTGGGTCGTGACGTACCCCCAGAAGAAGGCCGACAACACCAGACCCTGAAAAAAAAATAGATAAAAGCATTACATCGTTTCGCTCAGATAATTCATGAATCTGGAGATTATTATTAAATTTGATTGGCTGATCCTGAGTGGAAGGTAACGATTTCTGTTAGAATCTGTTTCGCTTGTAATCCTCTTTTTGGTTTAAATGAAAATAAAATGTAGTAATTCCATTGACGACAAGTTCACGTCAATGCTGTCCTACGTGGTTCATCAGAAAGAACCTTACCGTCTGGGATTTCGTCCAGTTGAACTCTTGGGTTATCGAAACGGCACACACCGGCATGGCAGTTCGAGAGGCATAAACCATCGCCCCAGATATGAAAAATATGCTTATCCATATTTTTTTCTGAGATCTAAAACAATTGTGAGCTTGAATTTTTCTAGAAAACTGACAACTGACTAGAAGCTGACTATCCTAACTAAATAATTATCATGTTATGCGTAACTATGACTACATGACGGCTAGGCGATTAGCTTAATCTGCTAGATCATTCAAACCTGAATTTTGAACGCTTTCTAAATATGATGCAATGAGAGATATCTAATGACAGAGTTACTAGTTTGAACTGGTCTATTAAGGGATCATAAACAATCGTCTGCTACCACCCACGTCAATGATTTATGTTCAAGATCATTTTTTTATCATTTTGATCGTCTAGCCCACCTGGTCCAGAGGCGAACATTCGGGAATACGACGACGTCGCCATCATCGCACTTTTTGAACGGCAAAAACTTCTTGGTCTCCATGTCCATTGTTCGTAGCTAACTTATTCCTCTCCCTCGTGAAAGGCATGTAGGTAAGATCAATACGATCGTAAAGGCTCCACGAAAGCAAAACACACACACACGACAGTAAACAAAGTTCTTTTTAGAAAATCTTTGGTCCATTTGCCACGACTAGCATTACGACTAGTTAAGTTAAGATACGAACCGATGAAGACTTCGACATTTTGACAAATGTTTACAGACTAAATTTATTTTAAGCCTCTTAACTCAAATTCGAAAATGCAGACATTTTTGACAACTCACTCGCTAGGCACCATATGCCGTCGACACAAGCCAAAAACAAGACAAAAATATGAGACAACTCGTTCTCTTTGAAATCTTCAAAGGCCACTAAATATTAACCTAGTTATAAGCTAATTATATTTCAATTTTGAACGAATTAAGAAAAATCTGATCACATACCTTACCGACAGCAGCCCTAAATATGTAAAGATGTAAGCCAAATTGAGGATAATTGGTCTAGATATAACAATCAGAGTTAGAGGATTAGATCTAGTTAAGTTAGCTACACCAGAGAAATGAGAATTAATCACAGTAGCCCTCGTGGTACAAAATATTCGACGAGAACCGATTGCATACCTAAGCAAAAATGGCAGTGAGAATTTAAAGTGACATATTCACATAGTAATGACATTCAGAGTGCAATCCTTTCGTAAATGGAGAAGCATCTGCAAAACTCAGACGATCTTGTCAGAGCTCAGTAGATGTAAGATTTCGAGCTCTTTCCATCTTCCGGCTGCGATAAAGTTTCCTCTCCGGTCGGCAGCTTCTTGTAGTCCACGCTGGTGTTGGCCGTCCGTCTCCTGCTTGGCCTCCTGTGCCTTCCTTCGATGACGTAAGCCATGATCTGCCGTGACAGGATTGGAAAACGAAGACTTATTTAATTAATTAATTAATTATTTGTTTATTTATTATTTTGAAGATTTTGTTAAAGATTGGAAAATGAAGACTTATTTACTTATTTATTATTATTTAGAAACTTTACTTTGTGTCAATTTAATGCTAGTATACTATTAATGCACCAGCAATACCATCTTTAAGAATTTAATGTATTTATAAGAATTAAACCACTATGTTGTCATCATTACCATCATCACCATCATCATCATCATCATTATATCCATCAAAATGTACTAAAAACCTTCTGTCTATTGTGGTAGAGAATGTAAAGAAGAGCAACCAGGATGATGAGGATGACGATGGTCGTCATGAAGTGATTCGACGACGACGACGACTGAGACGTCAAGACCTTGGCATCATCTTCGAATGGGAAACGAATTCAATCAGTAGGTACGGCTTCGTGCAATCAAAAGATCGTCGAGCGGACGGATGTTCGACGGTTTTGAGACGAGGAGCATGTCTCGAGAGAATTTAAAAACATGCAACAAACAGAGGCAAACAAGCATAACGACACTAACTAATATTCCGGTCAATTAAAATTAATCGATACTTAAAACAAGTGTAAGGATAATAATACTTTTTTATGATATTATTTAGATTTAGTTATCTCAAAAATCATATAATGAGAATAATAAAAACTAATGATAATTACAAAAATATTTAATAGTAATGACCTTAAAAAAAAACATCATCCAAACTACTAAGCAAAAATCTCCTAATTAATCCAACATAATTAATTCTCAATCCTTCAAAAATCCAAAAATCCTCGAGAACAGTTAAGCCCGGTTATCATCGTCAAGGCATTCTTTCACATTCCAGTTAGCTTAGCACAAGCAAGAAATTAAAATTTGAGAAAAAAAATTAATTAAAAAAAAAAACAAATAATAATAATAACTATAATTATTATTTTGTTAGGCAAGCAACCCACGAACATCAGTTTCTATTCTAAGCACATGCAATCTCCGACTAGCATCTACCATTGATCGCTTCCACTCTGGAATCTTTGAGAGGATTCTCAGACTCCGAATCATCTCCGTCCAGTTCGAAAGTGCTTCCGGGCTGCTTGATAAAGTCGCCGTCGACTTCGACGTCGTCATCTTCGTCCGCCGTCTCCTTGTCCTCGTCAAAATTATCTAAACGTTCAAACCAAAGTCAGGCCCCCGCAAACTTGCAAAGGAACTTAAAATTCTGTTTGCGGAGTAGATTGATGCAAACTCGTAATGGAACTTATGATTTCTGTTTGCCGCTTAGATCAGATTTGTTGGAGTTTAGTTTGTTTGTTTTTAGTTTCTTTGCTCTGAGAATTTTTTGGAACTTTATTAATTGATTATCAAGGATGAAGTTGTTAATTGATTATTATGGATGAAGTCATTAATTAACTATTACTGTCTAGTTTTTATTAATCAAAAGTTTCTATTGATTTCTAAATTTAAATCAATAATATAAGTTATGCAGTTTTGAATCTACTGTGGCCATAATAGTTATGATAATGTAAATTAATGAAATAAAAATTTAATGAATAAAAACACTTGATGCACTTTAAAGGTAGTAGTCCTACAGACTTTGATTGCAAATGTTGTAATAAATAATTATAAGTTTAAACCAGTAGAAAGAAGGAGCTCAGACCTCCCAAGAAGCAGAAACCATAGCAACAACAACAACGCCAAAGGCGCGATGAAAAATACGCTCGCGCGCGCATCACACGACTAGTTTCTATAATTGCATTACCTTTTTTCTTTGCATCGTCTGGTTGGATTGTAAAGAATATAAATATAGAATTCAACGATAACAATAATTAATAATAATTAAGAAGCATTAACGACAACTTTCAACAATCATAAACACGTGTGTTTTTCACACGTCCTTCACGTACCGTCATCAAGTGGCTCGGAATCTTTGCCGGCCGTGGTGGTTGTGGCCCCTGAAACTAATAAGTTAGGAAACATTGAACTGAAAACAATTGAAATTCAGAAAATCAAATTTATTAACAATAAACCTGAAGGCTCGAAGGCCGACATTTAATTTGTGACGACGACAACGGCAGCAGCAACAACAACGACGACAAACACCAACGAAAATGTTTTTGTTGCACGAAACAGATAAACAAACTCATATTCATTGGCCTCGTATAAGTTTTCGTCTTTCGGTTAGAATGTTCTCGATTAACTAATTAACGAACAGTTAAACCGATTAATAATTAACTAAATAACGTTGACAACCCCTCAGAAACAACACCTTCATCAAGATCGTCAAAAAAGACGTCTGTAGGATCCACTTTGAGATCTGTAGTAATACTGACATTGAATTGAAAGCAGTACTGCTCAAGTGTAGTGTAAGGCCAAATTTGGCAAACAGTACATAAACAAAATAGTACAAACAGATTACGTACACACAACTTAGCATCAGAGTCACTGAATTTTTGAATTTATTTTTTTCATTTGCCTACAGATTTCCATATTCCAAAGTTGGGCCTCGTAAGACACAAATTTTTAACCCATTCGAGGCTGATGTACTGCAACACTGCAATTCACAAATACACAAATCTAATTCTACTGCCCCTATTGATCCCAGATATAAGATATAAGATTAATCTCAGATATAAGATTAATCTCAGATATAAGATGTAAGATTAATCTCAGATATAAGATATAAGATTAATCTCAGATATAAGATATAAGATTAATCTCAGATATAAGATATAAGATTAATCTCAGATATAAGATATAAGATTAATCTCAGATATAAGATGTAAGATTAATCTCAGATATAAGATATAAGATTAATCTCAGATATAAGATATAAGATTAATCTCAGATATAAGATATAAGATTAATCTCAGATATAAGATATAAGATTAATCTCAGATATAAGATATAAGATTAATCTCAGATATAAGATTTCTCAGCAACAAACCTTCAGGAGTTGCTTTAGGTTGCTCTAAGGACTGTTGAGCTCTTTGAGTGGCTGATCCTGATTGGAAGGTCAAATGTATGTTTGCTTTAGTATGTTTGCTTCGGACGTCGAATTATGACGAACAAGATTGCTTGTAATTCGTTTTCGTGATTTCATTTAATAGTTCCAAACAACTTGAAATTTGTAAATATTATATAATAATAATAGTAATAGTACTAGCAATAATAATAATAATAACAATAATAATAATAATAATAATAATAATAATAACAATAATAATAATAATGCATTAACGTGTCAAAAAATGCTCGCTTTTTTAGGATCCTCTAAAGCCATTTTAATTTCAATAATATCTCTTATTGTTGTTATCCAATTTACTATCCCATTACTCCAATTTAACGTTAATTGACCAAATATTTTATAGTATTAACCTTTATCTCCCTTATTTTTCACTGAAGATGATGAGGTCTTCGTCTCTTTCTCTGTCATTATAATAATAATAATAATAATAATAATAATAATAATAATAATAATAATAATGATAATAATAATAATAATAATAGTAATAATAATAATAATACTAATAACAATAATTATTAAATAATGATATAATAATAATACTAATAACAATAATTATTTTTATTATTACTATTATAACAATAACTATAACAACAAGAATAATAATAACAATAATAATAAAATAACATTACTTTCAATAATCAAGATTGTTTGTAACGGTTTCATGATTTAATTTAATAGTTCCAAATAACTTGAAATTTGTAAATATTATATAATAGTAATAATAATAATAATAATAACAATAATAATAATAATAACAATGATGATGATGATGATGATGATGATAATAATAATAATAATAATGATAATGCATTAACGTGTCAAAAAGTCTTCGTTTTTGAAATAGAACTTTCATATTATCCTCTAAAGTCATTTTAATTTCAATAATATCTCTTATTGTTGTTATCCAATTTACTATCCCATTATTCCAATTAAACATTAATTGACCAAATATTTTATAATATTAACCTTTATTTCCCTGATCTTCCTCATCTTCCACTGAGGATGTTGAGGTCTTCACACTTTTCACACTTGGATCCTTTGTCACTAAGGTATAATAATAACTATAATAATAATTATTATTATTATATAATATATGTATACATATTATACTAATAATATATAATATAATAAATAATGTATATAATATAATATAATAATAACAATAACTATAACAACAATAATAATAATAATAATAAAATAATATTACTTTCAATAATCAACAATAAATTCCTTTTGTTTCACAACTAGAAACTAACAAAGCACATTCATTTACTAGTGGAATTACGAAAAAAATTATTATTAAACAGCATTTTACAAAAATGTTAAATAACAGCGAACGCAATTCTCAACGAGAACTTCCAATTTCACCAACCCTGTGCTGTCTTTGTTGTGTTATCTGGAGTAAGAAATAAAGATAAGAAATAACCAGGAGGTCATCATCATCGTAATAATAATCATCATCATCATCATCATCGTAATAATAATCATCATCACCACCACCGTGTCTGTCGTCGTATCGCATCCATTACGTAAATCTTCACCGAAAAATCAAATGTCATGCCTATGTCGGGCTTATAAATATATGTTACATTATATTCGTAATTAATTAATTAGCTCATTCAGATTAATCAATAAACAAGGTCAAACCTAATGGCATTTTGGTTGAAGCTGAAAATAATCATCATCAAAATAACTAACGTCATAATCATCACCCCATCAATGTCATCATCATCATCATCACCACCAGAACCATCATCATCATCATCACCAGAACCATCATCATCATCATCGTCTCTAAAGTAACCATACTCTCAACTCTGACACCATCACCTTCATCATCATCTTTAAGGCAACCTTTGCCTTATTTATCATTGTCAGCACAATTTTCTGCTATATTTTTTAGCTTCATCACCATCATTGAATGCAGTCATCGTTATCACCACCATCATCATCATCATCATCACCACCACCATCATCGTCATCAGGAACAACTCACTTGTCTTGGAAAGTGTGGTTGACGTGGGCACATTAGGAGCTTAAGAGTTCAGACGAATGTTAATATTAAAAATATATAATATGCCACCCAATGAAACATTCTAGACACTAAATTATCACTAAAGTATCGCATTACATAAAACATTATTACGTCGTCGTAATTATTATAATATATTATACATTATTATATAGCCACTTTTTATAAACAATAATTCAATCTAATTAATATGCAAATGCAATGAAATTAAGATGAAGACCTTTATTAGTAGTAGAGTTAGTAGTAGTATTAGTAGTTGTTGTTGAAGCTGTATTTGGCACAGCAGACGACGATGTTGAAGTCTTCGCACCTAATAATTGTTTATAATAAATTTATATTAACCCGACCATCGAATAAGCATTACATCATTAGCATCACCATCACAATTACAAATATCATCATCATCATCATCATCATCATCATCATCATCATCATTGTACCAGCAACCTCCCCCCTCCCCGACATAAAATCACAAACTTGTGGAAGAACCAGCAACATCACTTCCTAAAAATCAAACAAGGAATTGTAAATAACGATTTCATAAATAATTAAATAAACAGATTTATACCAGTTTTATTTGTTTCTTGTTCTGGTAAATTTGGACCTGGAGCAATTTCGGGTCCTAAAAATTTGAAGAATTGAAAATGCTTCCACATACCGATGCGTTTACTTAAAAATTAAAGTGCCAATACAATCTGGATAACGGTGTGCTCGTTAACTCTACTACTCCTTAGATTACCAGAACTCTCACATCTTTCTACTCAAATCAAAAATAAAACATTTTAATTGACTAAAAATTGTAAAGGCTTTAAACAGAAATACAGCCAAACAAGCTTTCTTAAATTTAAATTTACTCTTAAAACTCTATCACAAATACTAAAACTAACTAATGAGCTTTTTAAGTTTTATATAATTTCAAAACATTTATCAAAGTGACCCGACCATTTTGAGATTTACATTTGGCACCGGTTATTAAGCAGAAGGTTATTAAAACAATTGATACAATAAATTTCGATTTAGACATCGTTATTTATAGATTTTTATTCAAACGCGGCTCCGACTTCCCTAAATCAACACACCCTCGATCTGTGTACAGAAATTAATCCATGGACACGTGATCCAAACTTTGCTTCTACGGTAATTAACATTTTGAAACGAAATTCCACAAAATGGGAGCTCTTCTTGGAAGCAAAATGTGTGAAGATTTAATTTTGGCTTGACGATCACGTCAAGAATTGGCAAACAATTCACTAAAAATGGTCTGTGAAAGATTGATTCGAGCGGCCGCAAAAAACTATCTCAATCTTTATTGCTTTTCAAGCATTTTTAATAAAAGTTTTTAGTAATTTTTTTCCTTTTTTTGATAAAAAAAATACACTGAATCCATAAAATCACACACTATCGCCGACTAATCGATTGACCAAATCTTTCTCAAGTTTTTCTAAAACCAATTCAGACTTGTGCAAGCAACGATACCAAGGGTTGTTTGTTTTAGGGGCAAACATGTGGCTGATGTCATCAATTACTTAACGACTGTACCCCTGGCAGACTATTCATCTATAGAATGAAAGCCAGTGACGGGTAACGTGGCAGGCCACCTTGACGGAATTATCTTTTTTAAATGTCTTTCTAGACTTCATTGAAAGTAAATTAAATAATTTAATAAAGCAGCTAAATACTTGAAATTTCTTTTCTTTTCTGTTTTTAAATAATTGGAATAACTTTACTTCACACGGTAGTAAGAACATAGTTTTCTAGCTTCTAACGATATATTATAACTTTAATGTTATAATAAATGTAAATGCTTGGAACATATTGTAAAATAAATTTCATAATGTAGCTAGCCGATTTAACAACGTTGAACACGAATGACATTCTCGATTTTGACATTAAAAGATACATGCCCTCAACGAATCAAATAATTCAAATAATTATGCACGATTGTGTGCGAATTGTCTCCGATAAATGTTCTTCAAACACCATCACCTCTGCGATTAATCCATTTCGGGCCAAATTTATGTCACACAACCAACAACCAATTGACTACAGCGCCTGGGGTATGTTAACATAATATTACTTAACTAGTGTTTGTAAACCATTACGACTTAGCCAAAACTGGATTTTAATCAGATGTCCAAAAGATTACATCATGCAAAGAGGTTTATTAACATGCGATTGTCGACACACTTACCAAAGTGACATGAAATGTCTTAATGTCACAAATTACTAAATGTTCAGTTAGAAACACAACTCTATTTAGATGTAAAAGTTAATTGATTAAACATTTGCGAAAGTTAATCAATGATCATTCCACATTTTAATAATAGTAATATTTATTTTTCTTTTGCGGACATAATTGCATCGATTGGAAGATGAATCAACTTGTCGTAAAATAAAATAACCGTTCTGAATTCTTTATTTATTTATTTATTTATTTGGTTAAAGTCCGTTGCATAACTAGGATGATTTGGACTTAAATGTTTTGAATTGTTTGAAAGGAGTATTTATGGACGACCCCCTGATTTTTGTGATTGGCCATCCAAATCATTTATGACAAATGATGAACTAGAACCACGACATTTTTTCCTTATATGGAATCGAATGCTCTATTTAGGAATATTTCTGGAAAAATATTATTATTTATTAGACAGATTATTCTGGAATTGACAGTCAAAAGTTAATTTTAACATTCATGATAATTACCATTATGTAATTATTAGTATGTTACACAACAATTTTACATTAATATAATCATATTGAAAATGCATAATAGTTACACATTAACATAATTACATTGAATATCGTACCACTTGTAAAGTTATATATTACACATATTGAATATATTACACTTACATTTTTAATATTCTTGCAGTTACTTCGGAACGTTGTAATTGTGTAATTGTAATGAATTCAGTCCAAAACAGCTAAAAAACCAAGGTCTCACAAATTGAATCACAAAATGATCACCTTGGCTTTAAGCCTTGACAAAGTACCAAAAATGGTGATAAGCTCACGCGGACTAGATTAAAGCAGAGATCATTCGTGGCTTTTCAAAGCCGTCTAAAACAAAGCCAGCTTGTTAAAATCTCATTCATAAATATGCTAAAAAAACCCCTAACAAAATAAAGCCTAATTGTCATTATACGTTTGCCGTTGCTGACATTTCAGTTGATTTGTAAACCGAATGTAATAAATATTTTCAAAATCTTGAAGAATCTAAAGTATATCGCAGCCATTTTAAAGGATTTCATAATAATACTGCCATGTCAGCGGATTAAAATATTGGAGTGGAAGAGGCGCATAAAATCACAACTTAGTTAAAGGTGTCATCCCTAGGGTCGTTTCAAGAGGTTTGGGTGACGACCAAATTTCTATTTGTGTCAACTCGATCGAGTGTTGCGCAATCGAGATGCAAACACTGCACAGACAAACAAACAGACAGACAAACAAGCAGACAAACAAGCAGACAAACAAGCAGACAAACAAACAGACAGACAAAACAAAACACGATGAAAAAGAAGGACAAGCTTGCCCGGACATATCTGCTGCCTTTTCGACGTAGTCGAGCGTCGAAATAATATGCGCACGCGCTTTGGAATAACTTATCTACAAGTGCTCTACAGCTTTCTAACCTGCAAAAGTCCCGTACAGGTGTAACAGCTCTGTTCTGCCTGTAGCTCCTCTAGTCAGTTGTCTCACACGTGGAGAGACCCAAGACTCCGCCCTTCTAGGCTAAACTGACTTAAACCAATGAGCTCATTGGCTTGTTAATTGATTGACGCTCATCACTCATTTATAAAGATCGTTGACTTAATGAAAGTCGGAATCGGCGCTAATACAGGTGCATCGGATCATAGATGTCGGATATACAAGGAGTTACGGGGGCCGTGAACGAGGCCGCATTGAGGGCCCTCATGGACAAAACTGGCTACCCCATCGAACAAAAGTCTGGCACCGGACAGAGAGTCTACGGCCCTCCGCCGCCGGGCCATCCGCTGAGAGATGCCGGTCAGCCGAGCCGGGGATGCGAAGTGTTCGTCGGCAAGCTGCCGAGAGATTGCTTCGAAGACGAGCTCGTACCGGTCTTGGAGAGGTGCGGCCTTCTGTACGAGGTCAGAATGATGATGGATTTCACAGGGAGCAATCGTGGCTTCTGCTTTGCCACCTACGGCGACCCGGAATGTGCCAGGCGAGCCACCCGCGAGCTCAACAACTTCGAGATCAGACCGGGCTGCCACATAGGGGTCTGTCAGAGCGTGGACAACTGTCGTCTGTTCCTGGGCGGCATCCCCCGAGACAAACAGCGTCAGCACATCTTGGAAGCCATCTCGAAGCTCGTGTCAGATGTCAAGGACGTCATAGTCAAGCCAGATCCAAAGGAGAAACACAAGAACAGAGGATTTGCTTTTGTCGAGTTCTTTTCCCATCATTCTGCCGCCATGGCCAGGAGAAAGTTGGCGGTCAAGAAGGTGCGCATGTGGGACCAGGAGATTGCCGTCGACTGGGCTGAACCGGAGCCAGAAATCGATAAAGAGATCATGGACAAGGTAGGACTGAGGAATTTTTTTAAAGTTTTTAATCTAAGATCTTAGATTCTAAGTAACTTAACTAAGTAACTGTATTGTCTGAACTTATTTTAATTGGGTAGCAATGGAATGCGATTTTCGATTCTGATTGAAACTGCTAAAACAATATGCGAGGAATATAGATAGACGTGTCTCTTTCGAAGCCAGGGCATGTCTGGAAAAAGACAGATCGATCTCTAGCTGTTTACTTAAGGTGCTAGAATACCTCCATACGACTGCCTAGCCGGCTCTTGGAAGGCATGCAAATTATCGTCGGCAAACAAATTCAGTATTGACTTTGTCTCCTACACACGGCCTCTTGTAGGAGTGTTCGTATAATTGAGATGAAGTTGTAAGGATTTAAAACTTGATAAATCGTTTAGTACATACCGTAATAGTAATACTAAGACATGTTATTTGCCGTTAGGCAAAGAGAATTACAATAGATTCGGTAGAACCGGTATTGTGGAAGGAAGGCCTTCTAAATGAGTCCATAGCGCCATTAGAGAGTAATGTTTCTCAGTACACGACATCGCGAGTGCAATGTAAATTATTACAAATAAAAAAAAGTATAAAAAAAAAATTATAAATTCGTAAACAAAAAAAAAATAAATAAATAAATAAATGAACGTATAATGTCTTCATTCGTCTAAAGTGCCGACGCAATTACCGGTCGAGACAGTCGCACCGGCCTTTGTATTGCCTTATCATCTCCATCGTCTGACGAGCTAACGACGATTTCTGATTATTAAAGTTCAATTTAAAAGTCCCCTTCGGCATTCTCGAGTCTAAACTTTGGTCCATAACCAGATTGGTGGCAGAAAATGGCTTTCTTTTCATTGTTCTAGACTGGGCATTGTTTGATGTTCTAGTGGCTTTGGCTTTGATGGCTTTGATTCGAGAATTGAAATTCTTTCTTGTGGAATTGAATGAATTTAGATTCGAAATTATTTGAGCGCTTATTTATTTATTTATTTGACTATAGTCATTTGCATAACTGAGATGATTTGGACTGATTATTTAAGCGCGTTCAACACACAAGAAGTTTTATTCCCTTTTACAGCAATCGAACAAACATGTTATGTTACGCAGTCATTTATGTCGTGGCGATGATTTTGTAATTCCTCGAATTAACTTTCATTGCTCAACATGAAATGTTTCATTCTAATGTCTACCATGTTTACCAAGCGATTAACTCATTAGTAAACTCAAAGGATCCTAATTACTGTCGTTACGTAATCTTATCAATATCTGTCTTTATAACCGTCACAATAAACATTGTCCCGAAACAGGTCAAAGTACTTTACTTCTACAATCTAACTCTCAGCACGACAGAACAGGCCATAGAAAAACTATGCGTCGACCTTTTGGGCAAAAGTGGCGCCGTGGAAAGGGTCAGAAAGTTGAAAGACTTTGCTTTCGTCCATTTCAAGGAGAGGGATGACGCCTTAAAGATCATGGAGGAGATGGACGGTTAGAAAAATAAAGAAAATATAAAAAAAAAATTATGGAGATAACTAACTTATAATAATTATTATTATTATTATTATTTTATTTAGGAGATGGAAGGTTAGAAAAATAAAGAAAATAAAAAAAATTATACAGATAACTAACTTTAATAATAATAATAATAATAATAATAATAATAATAATAATAACAATAACAATAACAATAACAATAACAATAGCAATAACAATAACAAAACAATAACAATAACAATAACAATAATAATAATAAAATAATAATAATAATAACAATAACAATACAATAACAATAATAATAATAATAACAACAATAATAATAATAAAATAATAATAATAATAATAATAATAATAATATTAATTTTTTTTTTAAATTCAGGCAAAGTTTTCGATGGCTCGGCCATCAAAATCACCCTGGCGAAACCAGCAGAAAAGAAGCCCCAAGTGAAAGCTCCCCAGCCAATCACAGGACCGGTAATAATAAGAACTTTTTTTCTATTGGCTGTTTTTAATGTCAAGGTTCAACGGGCGTGTCCAGAAACTTAAAATAAACAACTACATTAATTTCCATAATCTCTCACAATTAACTAATTACAATTAACTCTGCATTAGCATTGCAATCGACTTTTAAGTCATAACCCAAATATTTCATTAGACTTTCTAAGAACAGTACTACTTCTGTAGGTCTTGCTTTCGTCATGACCATTTTGCCACCATGATCACTGCAGATAACAAAAATTGACGATGCCAAAGATAACAACCAAACATCATCATCATCGTCATCGTCATCATCACCATCACCGTCACCGTCATCGTCATCATCACCGTCACCGTCATCGTCATCATCACCGTCATCGTCATCATCGTCATCATCATCATCGTCATCGTCATCGTCACCGTCATCATCATCACCATCATCGTCAACGTCATATCGTTGGCGATGACCTATGACCTATGACCGGAAAGTATTACATTAAGTTTAGTCAAACGCTTCAAATCACAAGGGCCCAGTCTACCCGGCAGTCTGACTTTGTGGGCTTTCATAGCCCGAGGTCAAATATGAATTGAGCAGCTGTCTAGAAAGTTGCAACTTCTAAATTGTCAATTCTGATCGCTTACGGCAACGAGACCGCTACTTGACCATCATTGTAATCATCGTCATCATCACCATTGTAATCATCGTCATCATCACCACTGTAATCATCGTTATCATTCCGCTATCGCCATCACTATCATCGCCTCAACTTTGCCTTTACCTTTAGCACTTTGACATTACAGGCATGCCGTCCTACCTTGATTGCTACGTGCCAGCCAGGTAGGCAGGCAATCACAGGTAGACGACCTGTCCTTGTAGCTTGTCCTTGGGGGAAACGGGAAATTCCTGCATATTTATTACGCTTAATTGGGGATGTTTTTGACAACAACATTTGGCGTCGTCGTCGTCGTCGTTGTTGTTGTTGTTTTATGGCATTCTTTCGAAAAGCTTTAAAATCAGAGACACCACGAAAAGTAGACAGTATGATTAGCCATTGGGTGGTCGTCTCAAAATGCGAGATAGAGAGAAAAAGAGAGGGATAGACAGAGAGAAAGAGAGAGATACACAGAGAAAGAGAGATAGCTCCACAAGTGGACTGGTCTCTTCGGCTAATTCGTAGCGCGATCCAAATTCTAACTTATTCATTGTCGTCAGTCGAAGCCAATTAAGAGTCTAAGAGAATGATGAACTGCGGCCTGAATTACTACTGATTTGAATTATTACTCAGCCTCATATAGATATAGAAGAGCATTCGAAATAGTTTATCAATGAAGAAGCTTGAATTGAATGACCTTTTCACGACAATTTTCTACGATGAGAGTAACTAGTGAGGCAACTAGAATAGATGGCTAGCTGACTAGCTGGCTAGCTGACTAGATGGCTAACTGACTAGCTGACTAGCCATCCATTTTGAACTTCCATAGATGACAGACGGCTTAAACATACGTCACTGTCCATCATCTTCTTAGCTTTAGCCGGCTTCATCCATTTTAGCCATTCCACCGAACTAGTGAGGCAACTAGAATAGATGGCTAGTCGGCTAGCCATTCCGCCGACTTTGTGCATTCGATGCTGAGGTCAAATTCACTCCAGCTTTTCATCGAACATCATTTCGATTTATCCATTTCAACGTCTAATTAGCGACGTCCAACACGCCTGTCTCTTGCAAATGCCGCTGAGAGAACGAAATCGTAAAATTCGCATTAGGCGATCGTTTTCAATCCGATATCGAAATTTGAAAAATTTGTTTCTAATAATAATCGACGCAATGTGGTATTGTCAGTTTCTAAATTGAATAATTGACGTTCGCAATTTAAAATCGCAATCCAAAATCATCATCATCATCATCACCATCATCACCATCGTTACCATCATCACCATCATCACCATCATCACCATCATCACCACCATCACCACCATCATCACCATCATCACCATCATCACCATCATCACCATCATCACCATCATCACCATCATCATCATCATCATCACCATCATCACCATCATCACCATCATCACCATCATCACCATCATCACCATCATCACCATCATCATCATCATCATCATCATCATCATCACCGACGTGGTTTTAGGATATGCAAAATAGAATATCCATTCTACGTACTGCACACCTGTGATTGAGCCAATCAGAATCCATTTTACTTGCAGTAGGTTTAAGAATGTCAAGAGTCAATCCTCCCGTTTGACCAGAAATTTGAATATTTTGAATACAAAATGCAGCTGAGCAAATAAGATCTTCTGTCCAACGAGTTTAAGCCATTTTTTTTTCTGTCAGCAAAGTTGATTGTAAGTCATGGGATATGCATGGAATGGCACCCCGTCATAATAGCCCGGCGACAAAATAGCATCATCAAAACATAAAACTCATTTCATTTAATCAAATTTGAAATCAGTTATTAGTTAATTATCTTCAACTCATATAAATATATTTTTTTTATAAAGTTACATTGACGGGGATGTTTTGACGGGGCTATTTTGTCGCTGGGCTATTTTGACGGGTCACCGCGTGGAAGATTATATTCGCTTTAGTTTCGATGTCAGATGTTGCCAGAGTAAGGTAGCAAAATGGAGTTCCTCTTTACAAATACTTTTGCATTCAACCCGATACTCTACGACGAGTGTCTACAAAAGCCGTATTCTATTCCTATTTTCAATTGCAAATCAGCAAACCGAATCATCTCAACCGCAGCCCGGCGAAATTCAGCGAAGTTTTAAAAAAACAACAACAAACGTCATCGTCTGCTTGCGAAAGTTGTTTATTTCGTTCACTTTTTGTTTTTGTTGTTAAATTTTCATTGGTTTTCAGCCAATCAAATCTACTCGAATGTTTCGTATCTAAATTTAATAATTTAATTTAACTCACAAAAAAAAAAACAAACAAACATTTTAGCCGACACGGTACTATCTGAAAAATTTAAGATTTTAATATTGCGGTTTTATATTCTTAACATAAATTGGGTTTCAATTCTAATTTATTTAATGTTTATTCCATTCATTCATTCGTTTTGACGATTATGTTTCAGGGCCTTATCGTTACGCCCAGCGGCGCTATTCTACTCCAACAGGGATTGGACGCGGCAACTCTAGCCAAGTAATTATTATGTTCATGAATGTAAACGACGTGTCATGCCCGAGTGAAGATTTAAACTTCAATGTCCTTCGAATTGAATTGAATTGAATTTCTTAATCGATGCACGTCAATCAATCAAGAATCGATACGATTTGGCATTGCTTCTCCAGCTCCAAGGAAGCCTCGCTCAGAAATCCGCTCGTAATGGGAGTGAAGGATGGACCGAAGGGTAGAGCCAGGGGTGCGGGCGGAATTGGAAAGGTCTACTCCAGATCGTCGTCGCTCAAGAGACCGAACATGGAAGTAAGTTACAAATGCTGCACTAGTTTGACTTTTTTTTTTATTTTCCAACTTAACTTAAGTGCTCAAAGGTACCTGGTATTGGTTGTACTTTTTTGACCGGCATGACACCTCAGATTGTTATCCTGTAGGTCGATAGCGTCACAAGGCCCTGGATTAGTCTAGCGTGAGAGTTTAGAATTATTTTCAGACTTCAATATTCCTTGCTTAGGAATCACGATAATATACGAAAGCGTTGGCTTCGGTGAAATCAAAAATGCAACGCCATTGGACATAAGTTCTGATTTTCACCTTTTTTTTCATTCTGAATCCTTTTAAATCAATTAATGCTAGTGCAAATTGAAGTCCCGAGTTAATGAATAAAATTGCTTCTACCTTGAAGGCTGGAGCGATCCAATAAACATTTTTCATACCTTTGATAATTAGTCAGACACGAGCATTTTTGATTGGGAGTCGGTGATTTATAATCTTCTCCCATCCGTTTCCGATCGTTTCAATCTCGTTGAAATCTGATTAGAGTTGCTACAACTTGCCTGAGTTGATTTCAGAAACGATGGCAGAAATTGGTTGTCGCTTGCCAACCCGGAGATTTTTTGCTCGAAATGTACTCGAAATATTCTCTCTGTCGACAATTCTGCAATTCTGTAACTGTCGAAATGCTGTACGCAACTGAACGATTGCCGCTCAACCAACGATTCGCTCTTTTATCGCCTAAAATGAAGATATAAACCGCTTGAAGGAATTTCTAGAAGTTTTTTTTTTCACATCTTTCCGTGCTTTCAACACTTTTCAACAACTTTTCCAGCAACTGAAGTTGACCCCGCTCAACGATTTCTGCCAGGTGGCAACCAATCCGGTACTTTTGAGTACCACCCAGGTCAGGACAGCCGTACAGGTAGGGCGATGTTTTCGAGATATATTTTCTGAGCGCCGTGTTTTCACGAAAAGCTCGAGAGTTCTTAGATTGAATTGAAGTGAATTGAAGTGAATTTCATTACATTTCGTAAACTGTTTGCTTAATTTTTTCTGTTTTTTTTGTGTGTAAATGTTATTTATTGTTTTATCTTTAGAGTCTTTGTTTTTAAACGATTTAAGTACTTGTTTGTTGGCTGTTTGTCGTGGTAGCCAAAAAAATATTCCACCAATATAATATTGGTTGATTCCTAACTTATCCATAATATTAATAATTCCTAACTTATCTATAATATTAATAATTCCTAACTTATCAATAATATTAATAACTCCTAACTTATCAATAATATTAATAACTCCTAACTTATCTATAATATTAATAATTCCTAACTTATCCATAATATTATTTATTTATTTATTTGATTATAGTCCGTTGAATAACTGAAAACTCATCCATAATATTAATAATTCCTAACGATTTAAGTACTTGTTTGTCTGCTGTTTGTCGTGGCGTAGGGTGTGGATAAACTGTAGCTGATGTCGTCTTCTTTTTTTTCAGGCCTTAGAAGAAGCATGCAGAGTTCGGGGACTGTCTTGTCCTCAGTACGAAGTCACCGTAAACGGGAACGGAGATGATGTCACTTTCTTTTCGAGGGTGGGTCACTGTTTTCTAGCTGATTTCATGATTGACAGTGGTTGAAAGATGATTGAAGTGATTGGTTGAAAGGTGGTTGAAGTGATTGGTTGAAGGGTGGTTGAAGTGATTGGTTGAAAGATGATTAAAGTGATTGGTTGATAGATGACTGAAGTGATTGGTTGAAAGGTGGTTGAAGTGATTGGTTGAAAGATGATTAAAGTGATTGGTTGATAGATGATTAAAGTGATTGGTTGAAAGATGACTGAAGTGATTGGTTGAAAGATGATTGAAATGGTAATATTGATTGAAAATGGTCTATCTTTATTTAAAGGTCGTCATTAGGATTGATGGAATGGTTTTTTCACGGATTAATTAAAAAAATATAATTGCCTTATTTAATGAATGTTTTTTTGTTTGTTATTAATTCACAGGTATTCCTGCATTCTTTAAACCTAGTTTTCACAAACAGTCGAGCTTGCAAATACAAGGAGGAATCGTGCGAACAGGCTGCTTTCTTGGCTTTAAAAATGATTGGTACGAAATATAAAATTAACTAAATTAACTAATTAACTAAAAATCCATTAACTTATTATTATTATAATTATTATTATCTCTGACCAATTAACCTAACCCATCTTAACAAACAGATATCTCTCATCAGATAACAACACTTCTGTTATCTAAAATTCTCAGATTAAAAACAGTCATTGTTATTTCAGAAGAACGAATGCCATTGATGCCGCTCATACCTCAATACTGTTCAATCTTCCCGGGAGGAGCCCACCCAGCCGGCGGCTCTATGGTGCCGATGAACCCGGTCATGATGGAAAGGATACCCCATCACGAATACCTCCTTCCTGCCCCCTACATTCCTGCCAATGGTTCCCAATTCCTCATGGCACCCCAGGCCCTAATGGTTCGACCGGCCGTGGACGGACAGATGGAAATGCCCCCCAATTTCTACCCGGTTGTTCAGAATGGATACATCCTCGGGCAAGTGGACGACAATAACAACCATGCGTTCAGCATCAATCAGCCAACCATGCTTCCTTTGGTCCAGCAGCCTTATAATATCATACTACCTCTAGCTCCGCCTGTCTCCAATGCCCCATTGCAAGGTAGTCGTCGATAGATTTTGGAATAAGTCGATTTTGTTTTCTGTTGTTGAGTTTTTTATTTATTTTTTTTTTTGCGTAAATAAATTATTTTATTAAACGACGTGAACGGGTGATTGTAGACTGTACTAGTCTAAATTGTGGACTATGCTAGTCTAAATTGTAGACTATACTAGTCTAAATTGTGGACTACACTAGTCTAAATTGTAGACTATATTAGTCTAAATTGTGGACTACACTAGTCTAAATTGTGGACTATACTAGTCTAAATTGTAGACTATACTAGTCTAAATCGCAAAAAAGAAAGTTGATCATTGAATTAACTCATTCAAAAATATAACTGAATAACATTGATCCAATCTTAAATGTTACAGTGCCTGTAAGCCACAACGCTTGAAAACAAACAGTCTCAAGACAAGTTGAACGAGGGCAACATATTCTTAAGTTTACATATTGTTGCTGTTGTTGTTGTTGTAGTTGTTGTTGGTGCCGTTGTTGCTGTCGTCGTTGTTTTACGTCGAGTAAATGAATTGCATCCCTTCCAAGATGGCGGAGGAAAGGTTAGATCTGTAACAAAGAGCTCCTATAGATGTTTTTCCACCTTTTCCAGCAAAGAGTTTCACGTAGACTGCCCGTCGAACCATCGGTCTAGTTTTTCTCTGAGAACTTTTTTTTTGAATTTACGCAACGTTTCATAACAATTATGTTACAATTATGTTGAAATTGTTTATAAGCCTTATTTGTTCATATTATACCTTCATCTTCATCTTCCTCGTTGCCAATTCTCTCGTGCACCAGAGCCCTTCTCATTTCTTATCATCGGTTACTCCATCAATTTCGTTTTGAAGATACATAAAAAAATTTTTTTTTTTATTGTGAAAGGAAGCCGTTCTTAAAGACGGAATGAGGATTTCGTTCGTGCTGATAATATGTTCCATTTCCTACAGTATAGTTTACTTGTATTTTCAACGGTCGGTCACGGTTCAACGGTTTTGCCTACGCCAGTTCAATATGGCGTAGTTCATGTATTTGTACAGAGCCATTTCAACTTTCATACCTAACGATTAGTCGTGTGGTGGTTTTCCTTTCGCCTAGTTTCAATCGTAGAGCAATGTTTGCGTGTCTTGAACCATGCATCTTGATGGCATTCTGCAGAAGATGGTTCTAATATGTCTTTCAGAATGGGTAGACGTTTGTCTTCTTGTACGATAATGTCCTTTAAACCTTTGGCATTGCCTTAGTTAATTATTTATCTCTCACACACATATGCAGAGTTTCCACTTTTGTCAAAACCCTAGCTCATCGAATGTTGCTTTACTTAAACTTATTTGAGAGAGAGAGAGAGAGAGTGATGTATTTATTTATAACCGAATTTATATTTTGAACGTATAATGTTTGAATACTGCCATTTTATGTGGTCTGGTCTTAAAACTTGTCGTCGTCTACCTCTTAATGAAAAACGTGTAGCCTTGTTTCAATAGAGTCGATAGATATCAGATAGAAACAAAAAAGTAGTCATAATTTCTGACCTTTTAACGGAAACAGTTTAAACGAAAATTTAGATACCGATGATATATTTAAAACATTTTAACTAATAAATTAGTTGTTTAAATCAACTTTATAAATAAGTGCCTAAAAGTAAGTTTTGAATTTTACTTTTAAATTTCATCTAGTATTTCGAGCAGAACTCATCCGCCGCTATCCGCTCCGAATTTCGAAGCTCGACCTAGCCAATAATTTGTATAAATTACGAATAATCTAAAAATATTGTAAATCGCAATTTACATTAATTTTCCGAATACTATTATATGGCGTAGGACGAGGTTCCAGTCAAATGATATTTCAATAACTCTTTGTAGTTATTGTATCCTTTACTGCTCTATGGCCTTTCACATTCAATGTCTCGGATTTCATTATGTAAATTTAATGCTCTCAACCTAAGGCACATGATACATATATCGATGTTACTTCTCATGTAAAGTATCAACCGAAAGGATAAAGTATCCCCACAGCCTCAAATTATTCCATTTGCCAATAGAGATGTTAATGTTACATCAGCAAACAATTAGAGATCATTGACTCAAGCACGACTTCGACATAAAACAAGTACCATCCTAATTCGGCGGCGTCAATCGTCAGGGACGTCATTTCAGCTTTTTTCAAGGGGACAAACCCTCGCACAATTTGAGAAGACGACCTCTCCTGCTTCTAGCAAAACTTCAGGGAGGCAAACCCTCGTAAAATATGAGATGACCTTTTTTTTTTGAGTCTAGTCTAAAATCAAGCAGGGGGGACCATTACCCCCCTAACTTACGAGCCCGTTAACTATGCTGCGAAACTAACTAAAAAAAACACACTCACATCCTATGCCGAACTTTAACACAATCTCAAGTTGTCTGTGCTAAGTTCGACTATCATCATCATCATCACCGTTGACCTACAATTCATAATTGTTATCATAAGTCTTAGTCATGCCTGCAGAATAGAAGTTGTTCATGTTTCCTAGTCTTGTTTCTATAAACAACATCAAAGTATAGGCTTAAAAGAAAAAAAATATTCATCCACGCCTGCTGCATTTCGTAACATAAAATTAAATAACATAATTAATAACATTTGATTAACATAATAAATTAAATTATTAAGTATAAATTCAGCCCATGAAAGATTGCCTGTTGTACTTTGCATATTTATGGTAATTATGACGATGATGATGATGATGATGTTGATGATGACGATGGTAAAGGATTACTCAAACTCCTTTTCAAACTAGTTGTGGCCGTTTCTAAAATAAAATTAAAACGAATGTCCCATTTTATTAACTTCCAAAGTGAACATGTTCAAAGCAAATAATAATAACAACAATAATAATAATAATAATAATAAAATGATAATAACAATAATAAAAATAACCACCATGGACACACACAAGTAAAGAGAAGAGGCATCTTAATATGGAATAAGATATTTGAAGAAAAACAATACCGATACAAATCTGCAACATAATAATAATAATATAATAATAATAATAATAATAATAATAATAATAAAATAATAATAATAATAATAACAACCTGCTATAGGTTAACTCGTAAAATGGTGAATTTGTAAACAAAAATGACGTCGTATGGGTTTATTAAAATGTTAAAAACAACAACTCTTGATACTTGACAATCAACGATTGAATGGCAAAATAGTTCGACTACGAGAAAAGGTGGAATACATGTCGCCATCAAGTACGTTTATCGTATGCAGATTAGATGATACTTTACAAGGCACAAACCAGCAACTATATTAATATATTAATATATTAACTCGACAGAAGGCAGAGGCTAATTAATGATTAATTAGCCGATCAATATGCAGAAGCTGATTGATTAAAATCTAACTAGCCAATCAAATGTGGACGCTCAATGCAGGCGTGATTAATTGCGAATACAAGAATACGCGTTCAAGAATGGTGTAGATTTTCTGTTTTTAAATTTAACTAAATACAATAATGGTTGAGGCGATAATAGAAAATAAATAGCCGATTAAAGTCGAATATTATTGCAGAATAACTCGAATATCTTTTAGATATGCGACCCTCTCGCCAAGAGAAGCAACGAACTCACGAAAATCTAACCCAGCAGACGACAAAATCACGCGTCGGACGGAGCTAGAATGATATAAATTAATGCACCAATCAGGGACTCAGGAATTAGAATACACATAAAAACAAAGACTCTAAAAACTGGAAAATACTTTGACGTTAAAAATATAAAAAACTGAATCAAAATAAAAGGGAAAAACAATTTCAAACGAAACTTTAAGACTCGACATTTTGAACAAAATTCCACGATGTCACCTCCGTAGATAAAGGCCACGACCGGCCGGTAAAATTAAATCACCTCTCAAGGTCACTTTCCAACTTCAACTAACGTTGCATTTATCGACGGACTTTTAAAAAATTAAACCGCCGACAACACCAACAGAAGACCACGAGTCAGGTTAAAACCACAAATAACGACAAACGATATACGAATGATTAGCAGCAGCGCGTGCAGCACGATCGGCCGACGATGCAACTTACGTAGCACATGACCACCAAGATCATCATCATCATCATCACTAGATCATCATCATCATCACCATCACCAGATCCATCATCATCAAGAGTAGCCCACCACCTATTCAAAGCAATCACAAAATCTCAGATGAGAATTCTCACATAGCCGTGTTTTCTGTTGTAGCAAGAACATTAGCAGACGTTCGTTTACGAATAATCACGTCCAATTTCCAAGGCGTCATCCCTTTTCGAAACGTTCCAATCTAATCCCAAGATGTACTTCCTCCTCCGATAGCCTGGCTACTGTTGATAGTCTGCTCCATGATGCTGTTCTTCCAAATGGTTGGGACCTCCTTGAATTCGCCTTCCAAGATCAATCTAGACGAACTCGAGAATTACGATTCGGAATTGAAATACATCGACGAAATGATCGTTAATAAATAAACATGTTAATTAATTATCGTAATAACATTACTTAATTTAATATCGTTAAATACAATGTCATTAACGTTATTAATTGTAATGTTAGTAATTAATTGCTAATTACAACTTAAGATCCATTGAATTCCTGACCGACAACACAAACTAAATCGATGCTCCGAAAACGAACGAAAAGTTAGCATAATAACGTAAATTATACGCCGTAACGATTTAATTAACGATTAATTATTTAACAAGAAAACACACCTGAAATTGACTCTCCAAGGTTCTCTGCTCAGGTTTTTCTCCCTCAAGTTGTACACGAAGGTCGCCTCGGGCCCGAACATTTCCTGCCCCCCTGAACCGAGCCTGGTGTTTATGGTCTCCACTCCAGCCACCTTGGCTCCTGGAATTATTATTTATTATTACTTTAAATCTGTTTGAGAATTACACGACGTTTATTATTTGAAATTCGTTTTTAAATATCTTCGGTATTTCTCGGTTTAGTAATTATCGAATGTGATTTTTTAAAAAAATGCCCAACTCTAATTTAAATCAAACTTCCATAAAGATGCGGACGACACGACAATTCAATTCCACTGTCAAACGAACCTCCGTCCAAACTTTAAAATCACTCAAAATTCTTAATTCTCAATTCTTAATTAACGTATATAACAGTCCACACCCGAAAAGACGATCCAGGAGTTGATCTTGTCTTCGAGCTGTCTCAAGTCCTCGTAGATGTTCTCCGCCGAGACCGTCTCCTGGTCGTCGGCCGACGTGCCCATCGCGGGCCTCTTGAGGGGAGCGGGGGCGAAAAACTTGTAGAAGAACTTCTTCCCCCCGTCGCCGAAGAAATCCGAACCCCCCGGTTTCGGGGAGGGAGCAGACGACAGCTGGTAGTAGACGATCCTCAGTATCTGGAAGTAGTCGGTCTTTTGCCCGGAGATGCTGCCGTAAGCACTTCCGTGCTCGCACCTGGCGCATCGGTCCCACAGGAGCATGGACTGGGTGTCCGTGTCTGGAATTAAAAAATTTCGATGCTAAATGGTAACGGTGATGATGATGATGATGATGATGATGATGATGATGATGATGATAATAATAATAATAATAACAATGATAATGATGATGATGATGATGATGATAATAATAATAATAATAATAATAATAAAAAATGATGATGATGATAATAATAATAATAATAATAATAATAAAAAATGATGATGATACTGGATTATTGTGAATGAGGCCAGAATATAAATGAGAATTAAGAAGGTTAAAAATAAAAATTTAATTTAATCTAATTTACTAATTAAGTAATTACATCGACTAATTTTAGATAAAATGAATCTGAAACCAAAATTTTCATTAACTCAAAAAATCACAATAATAATAATAATAATAATAATAATAATAACAACAACAACAACAATAATAATAATAGTAATAATATTGATAATAATAATTCCCCTATTTCGGAACCTTTCTTAATCTTGACGAAGACACTCTGCGCACTGATGAACTTCAGGTTGGGGTTAGTGTACAGGAACCTCGATGCCCTCCGCCAGAGGTCCGAGTAGGTCTCGTACCCCTGACTG
>JAJTWR010000456.1:490000-505000 GCA_021613335.1 Whitmania pigra
AAATAATAATAATAATAACAATAGATAAGACATATTCTTTCTTATCTCGTATTGCTATATTGGCGAGGAAATATACGCCCTTCGAAAACGAAACGATATAAGCAGAGCCTTGCAAATCATCCACTGGACGATGATGATGATGATGATGATGATGATGATGATGATGATGATGATGATGATGATGACGACGACGATGATGATGACGACGATGGTGATGATGATGACGATGATGGTGACGATGATGACGGTGATGATGACGATGATGGTGATGATGATGGAGCATGGGAAAAAACTTTTCTGGACTAAAGTATCCGGACGTAGGAGAAAGGCGCGTGGAAAATTGAAAGACGGACAAAGGAAGAAAAGAAGAGAGAATGATGACACGGAGAAAGAACTTTGGCTTCGAGATGATGTTGTTGATGATGATGATGATGATGATGATGATGATGATGATGATGATGATGATGGTGATGATGATGATGACGATGATGATGACGACGACGATGATGATGATGATGATGATGATGATAATGATTCTGACATAAAAGAACCAACTGAAATATGAATCATCGCAACAATTGCTCCGCGGCCGGCTCCAGCCAAGCGCGCGCAAGATAGCAGACGACCCAGACAACCGCGCGATGCAGCATCATCATCTTTTCCAGATGAGAGAATCAAAAAATGCGTTTGGAGAGTTGCAATGGCGGATAATAATAATAATAATAATAATAATAATAATAATAATAATAAATAATAATAATAATAATAATAATAATAACAACAACAACAACAATAATAATAATAATAATAATAATAAAAATAATAATAATAATAATAATAATAATAATAATAATAATAATAATAATAATAATAATAATAATAATAATAATAATAATAATGATGATGATGATGATGATGATGATGATGATGATGATGATGATGATGATGATGATGATGATGATGATGATGATGATGATGATGATGATGATGATGATAAGATAATAAAATGTGAAATTCTCAGAACAAACAAAATTTTCTTAAATGTGTGCCATTCATCGCTATTCATGCATTTCTCTAAGGATTAAAAGTTCTCATCATGAGTAATAATAAATCCAATATTGAGGTATATCAGTAAGTTATTAAGTATCTTATTATTATTATTATTATTTATTACTTATTTTCAAAGATTTTTTGCAATTTAATTTAATTCCTACCACAGTCATGTTAGTTAGCAATCCACTGCAATCTAAAAATACCATCCCAGTTGGTTGGAAGTGAGAATTGCATTTTCTCAAAATCAAAACGAATGCCAAAAGTAAATTAAAACAATTTCAATTTTTTTTTAGACTCATTTCCAGGATTAATTTTTCAATTAATTCCAGAACTGGTGTGCAGGTTAGCCGAACGGGTTACGGGTTAAGTGGCTGCATACGGCGGTAATGGCAACAGTTGCAAACGTGTCGTGTTCGAAACCCAGCCTGCACTGCCGACCTTAAGAAGAAGCGCTATATAAATGGTTACAAGAAGCGCTATATAAATGGTTACAAGAAGCGCTATATAAATGGTTACAAGAAGCGCTATATAAATGGTTACAAGAAGCGCTATATAAATGGTTACAAGAAGCGCTATATAAATGGCTACAAGAAGCGCTATATAAATGGTTACAAGAAGCGCCTCTGACACTATGCATATGGAGCTATATTAATGAAGTCACAATTACAATTACTTATGTAAATAGATAATCTGAACAGCAAAAGGCAAGCCCGCAGAAGGTCAGAGTTGGTAAAGACAAAGGTCATGCTCACCTAGATCGTTGACGAGTTCCTAGTCGCTAGATGACGCAGGGTTAGGGGTTAGGGTTACGGTTAGAGTTGGAGTCAGGTACAATCGGTACCGTACATTGGAACAAGCAGTTAACTTAATACCCGACAGGAATGCAAATGATTTATGCAAACACAGTCACCGGGCTTTTGACAGGGAGACAAACTTTGAATGAGAAAAACAAACAGAAACCATTTGACAGTCAGACTCAATGCATCCAGAAAAAAGAGCAAAAAAATAAATAAATAAATAAATTAGGAAAAATAATAAGCCACAAACTTGCAGTACGTAATTAAAGTCATGCAGTTAGCACTGATTTGGGATATCCCTGCTGTTAATTGGGTTAGCAGCGTTGATTAAAAAATATTATTTTTATCGTTTTTTTATCGTGAAATATTCACTATAATTACTATAATTATTATTAATATATTCATTATTACGATAACAGAATTAACAGAATAACATTTGTAAATATTGCTCGAATGCACATTTTGATTTGCAGAGCAATAAAATGCATATTCGTATTACAAGTGCAAGAAACAAAAAAGAAATGATCGATATTAAAATAAATAAATAAAGAAAAAAAAAAAAAACTAGATTAAACTATTATTTAATAAATTATATTTATAATCATTTAATTATTTATAATTATATTCATCGTTTATTTTTTATAATCGACTTCTCCTTGATCGTTTAAAAATCACTGTGGGCAGCTAAACGCAAATTAGCAACCCAACAACGATTAATCAATTCTAAACCAAGCCAGCAAATTCATTATGCTTAGATGGTGATGCTGATGATGATGATGATGACGATGTCAGCTGAAAAGCAACTTTAAACTGAACAGAGACGAGAAAATATACAACGGCACAACCGAGGATATACAATGGCACAACCGATATGATCTTTTGCATTATTCAGGTCAGGAAACACTTTCAGAAGTGCTGAAAACACACTTTGTAAACAGTCAATGTTTTTCCTTCTTTTTTTTGTTAACTGCTACAAAAGTCACTATTTTTGCAGATAATTTTGCTCAGACTGCCCAATGACAATTAATTTAAACTAATTACAGATAAATAATTGCTCGATGATCGATTTGGCAGGGGTTCGGGAAATGACAGAGATTCGCGAATAGACATTCTTAAAGCTTGACTATGCCCATTATTGAATTGGTTATGAAATTGACTCTCTAAGATATCATGCTAGACTCAGCATTTATTATAATGAGCATTATCATAACAAATAAAAATAAAAATCTCATAATTGATGAATAATCCATGAAAAAGCACGGATTCTTTAATTCTAAACTCACGAAAACTTCTCGTAGTCTTCGTCCTTTTTCGACTTGACCGGTGCAGGCATGAAATCCATGTGTCTCAACTTCCAGTGAGAACCGCCCAGATTATTGTTTAGGTTGTTCATGTGATCATTAACTGTGAGATAAAGGTCACTCTCTTGGGGGAAGGAGGGACTGCTCACTTGGGGCGAATGGTGGATCTGACCGACGGACGGTCCGGGGAAAACCGGCACTCCAAAAAGCTTCTTGTCGAAGCCCGTCGAGAGACGATGAGGAAATCTACTGTTGTTCATGTTTCTAACATCAGAAGGCACCAGAAAAATGCCAGAAGATAAATGATTTTCTTTTATACTGAAATGTAAAACACATGCAAGCTATTCAGGCCACAGGCTTTTTAAGTTCTGTTAAAATCTAGAACATGCGATAAAAATTCCCAAAAGGTGCAAAGTTCAACGACTACGTGAAACTTAAGTAGCTTTTCAAAAATGGTAAAGGTAAAACAACTCGTTTTACGTAATTCGCCTAGGCTCTCCAAGAAAGACACCCACTCAGTAGACGTGAGGCGAGTTTTAAACAAGCCTGACTCATCTACTTGCAAATGCAAATCGAGCTCAAGAATTTCAACTTCTAAACAACGATTTATAACAACCTACACAAACCTGCTTCCGTTCGGAAAATTTTGCAGAGCAATCTTTTCTTCGCAAACTTTCTAAAACCCAAACGTTCTTCCGTTCGTGTGAATCAAAACCAGCCACAACAATGCGGCTAAACCAGGTGCACTTAAAACTATCTCTTTCCAGTGCAAATAAAGCCACAATCTAACGACAGCCTCGTCTCCGCTAATAATACCGGCCAGCGACGGTAAGCGCATCCATAGCCAATCCAGCGAAAACCCTCTTCAGTCGATAAATTAAAATATCATTCTTATTAAATCTTCTTTTTAAATAATATATCGATATAGCAGTCCATTGCACATTACCAACGACCAAATTTTTACAGCTGAAGCGATCAGCCGTTCGCAACTACCGATTAGCGACCAACTACGACAAAGTTAAGGCATCGCTGGCTAATAATAACTATTAATCAAGGATACTCTTCGAAGTAAATAAATAAAGATAAAAAAAATCTATTTTATTCCAGTTATTCTGGTCGAGGCCCCCAGTTGGCTTCGAAGGCACAAAAGGGCCACATTAACCCAAACCAACTCGAGCCTATTACAAAGTTTAAGCCTCGGACAAACTGAGCTTGTCAGTGGAACCCTAAGAACGACAACACAACTCCATTACTCAGTTAACGCTTCATTTACACTAAAGAGTTTTTATTTCTAACTAATAAACCAGAAACAGAAAAAGCTTTTTGAGACTTCATCAGCAAAGTATGTGTGTGTGTGTGTGCAGTAAAGGGAATGATTCCAATCAGCAGTCTGTAGTCTTGAAGTGAAAATCGTCGAACGTCGTGTAGATGTGACCCTCGCTGGCCAGAAACTCCAGTGCGTTCCTGATTCGGGTGAAAGGCAACGTTTTAAAATGTAAATCGGAGTGACATTTCACGACGAAAATGTACCCAATCAAGTATTACACGAATGGCCTAGGCTTACGGTAAACAATAGAGCCTAATCACAAAGACAGTCTAAGTGCCAACAGAATTAATCAATTAGTCAAGCATTAAGAAATAATAATTATAATGAAAATTAATTAATTAATTAATAACTGCCCCAAATCGACTCACTCTACTTCTCCTTGACTAATCGAGCCCTTCCGAGCGACTTCAGAGGCCATCACGCCCTCTCCGTAGTCTTGCATCATCGATCTCATTACTTTCAATACCTGTGGATGCGCAATGTCGAAACGTGATTTGAAGCAAACCGAAAGAATAATTAACCGTTCGTTCGTTATACTAGTTATTCGTTAATTTATATAATGCAAATTGAGTTTAAAATAAACAATGCAACAATGAAATTAAATATCCATCGATAGTCGAGGATTATCGGCACACTTAATACAAGCGCAGCGAATTTATACCGACCGTCGTCCAGACATTTCTACAATACAACTTTTACATTAATTTAATTAATTTTACAGCAATAAGCTGACAGTTTGTTTAATAAGTATAAATTATAATAATTAATGCACATTGTTTTATTTGCTATTAAGGATTTTAAATTATTTCTAATATTATCACTTATACCATACTTATACTATTAGAAAATGGATATTTTGACATAACAACTCACCTTGTTGTGAGGCTGTGCCATGTCAAGACCAGCATCCCCAAAGAAGGAACCCTGAGGGACATTGGATGGCAATCCGGGTGCCCTCCCTGGCATGGATTGGCTCTAAGAAAAATTGAAGATCCAATTGTTGCCATTTTGATATAACAGGTATTTAGTTATAAATCTTTATGAGAGGATTACAAAAGTATATTTTCTCAAATCAGTTATTTGAATTATCTGAATATTTGATTCTGTTTGCTTTAAATCCTCAATCAATAAGCCTTCAAATCAATAAAATACTGATATCGCAAGGTCATTACCAACAAACAGGACAAGACACATTATCATTAATAACATGCCACGCGGTAATGGAATCATCATAAAAACTCTAGTGTTTTATCTACGAAGGGCCGTGTACTCCGTAACTAATAAACTCGCACGCATCACAACAACAACCGCACGTAAATATGACGTGCATAGGGTCCTACAGTGCCCTATACTCCATCCACCATCCCTAACCTGTCTGCTCAGCTGGAGATGAGCGTAGACGACTTCGAGCATGTGTGTGGTGATCTCGTTCATGTCGAGAATCCTCCTGATTTTGAAGGCCGTGACACTCTTCTTGCCGTTGTAGGCCCTAAGGTGGCCGTTCAGGTAGACGTAGGTGTTCTCGGGTACCGGGGACGTTTTCTCCGTCTCGTCCGAACCGTCCTGGGGAAATGGCGTTAGGCTGTGATCTATTTAAATGACCTGTCTGTTGCTAATAGCAACGGAAAGATAGACGGATGGGTGAGTGAACGGGTGGCCTCACAATGCTCAATGCCTAATAATAATAATAATGATGATGATGATGATAATAATAGCAATAATAATAATAATGATGATGATGATGATAACCCGAACCCAAGAGTAAAACAAAGTTGATACGATATTAACTCTAAATTAATGTGAAAATCCATTTAGCGAAATGCAATCCAGCATGGAAGTTGTAAGTGCCCTTAAGAATGTTTGTAAACCAAAAGTAGGCTTACAATTTGCAGTTTTGAAAAATATCTTTAGGTATACCTAAGTTTTTATTCATTGAGCATTCATTTTTATTCATTAATTCATTCCAAAAATTACTTATTATTAAATTAAATCTAAAAAAAAATGAAATCATTCTTGCAAATTCAGGAGGAACAGAAACTCGAAGAACTAACGTCATTGTCAACAAACGTTCTGACATCCATTACAGGTCCCGTCATGTCGTCGATCTCGTAGACATGACTAGTTGGCATCTTCTGGACTGATCTTACAATACCAACCAAGGAAACCTTTTGTGAACAAAAATAAGAGCTAAATAAATGAATGTTGAATACTTGGCAATAACAGTTGCTGCATTCACGATTTATTCATAATACTGTCGTTAAAGTAAACAAATTAAAACTATAAACCATTTATTGACTAAGAAAAACAAGTTTCATCCAACCTGATTCAATTCAACACCTCCGCAAACAAACTTGTCATCAACTTGCTCGGCCCCCAGGAGCTGTGCAATGGTGCATGGCAAGATGCTGGCACTTCTCTTCTGTTCGAGCAAATATATTTGTGGTATATTACCAGTCACATCTTGATACAAGTTGATACATAAAAAAAATAATTTTAAAATAGTCCAATTCAACAAAACACCTACGTTTAAACTTCTATGATTTCGAAAACAAAAAGTATATCACAACTAAACAAAACGCGTCCATAAAATGCCGAACCTTTCTATCCTGACCAGACCCGCCTTGGTTATCTCCCTGAGAACCTCCGATGTATCCTCCGCCATGGTCGCTCTGGTCATAACCTAATACGTAAAAGTTAGTTAACGCATCAATTTGAATTTTATCAAACCGTAGAACACAAACCTTGATTGCCCCACATTGTCAAAAAAAAAAATTGAGACTAAGAAACGAGATACCGAAGCTTTAGTCACGGAGCGGGAAATAATCAAAACACTGCGAAGATTAAAGTTTAATTCTGTTGTTTTGCTTTATTAATAGCTTTTACATTTAATACAACAAATTTAACAATTTTTAAACTGTTTTAAATATTTTGAAAATGTTGTTATAAAGAACGCTAGTTGCGTTTGTTAGAGTGAATTAACAAAACATTTTTTTTTAAATTAGATACTCGGTTAATCTTTATATTTTTATATCAGTTAAATTTTATTATACTTTTTTTTTAAATTGACAAGATCGGTTTTTTACATCAATAAAAACGACCACTGGAAAATTCTTTGAACAAACAGAAAAAGTAAAGAGATTTTGTGCATCAATACCATTTTGTACGACTGCATCAAGCAAATACTTGATACTCACTAATCCCAACTGCATCCAGTATCCATATGTTATTATATATTATAAATTCTAAAAATTAGAGGTAAGTAAATTTCTCGTAGTTACGTCACATATTTACCATCTCAGAATTTCACGATCATACCAACAGAGTATCGGATAAAGCAAATAAAATTCGAAAATAAATCTCAACAGCATTTTCTTCTGATCAAATCGTGTCAGCAAATGATGATATTCTGGACCGAAAGAACAAAGATTTAGAGCGGATGCAAATTTGAACCAACTCCTCTACAGAATATCTTATAAATTTAGAATATAAAAAATGTCTGATACCACAACCTCCTATACAGACGATAGACCACGACACAGGAAACCCATTTTGGTCCTCTGCTTTCTGGTTTTGACGGCGCTATTACTAATCGTCAACCTAGTTTTCATTTCGGATTCAATTTTCTTCTCTGGAAGTAAATCGGGCTTCCAGCATCAAAATAGTTTTAATCGACCGTTTTCGACACAGAATATGTATTAACTTCACCCATCGATTAAAGGCACATTTTCTGACTTGCTATCAATCAAGCAATTTATTCACCATAATTAGAATGGACTTTATGGTTCCAGGCACCACATGCGACATAAATTTTTAAAACAAATTTTTCTGAATTTTTCTGATTATAATTTGCTTGGAATAAATGTTTTATAAATATTTCGTTTTGAGGGTAGTGTGGTTAATTCGGTTAATAAATAAAGCAGACGCATTGTTTTTGCACGACACTGGCCCACATAAAAAAAATATAACGTGAATCATTCTGAAAAATGAACTTAAGGGAGCGATCGAGCAGATGCGTTGGTTTTAGTATGGCCTTTTCGTTTATCAGGTTTTGAAAAGAAAGCTAGCGAAATAAGTCAAAAGCTAAAATCGACTTTGTGGTAGTGCGCGCTTACTGATCATCGTATTATGACGGGCGACCTTAGCTGACCTAACTTGTCGAATTGAGTCGAGAAAATCCAACATGGAGAAACTTTACTTTGGTTGGTTGATAAAATCCCCACCGGAGCACAAAACCCAAAGACTTTTTCCCGCGGTAAAGATTAACTATTTTTTGTATCCATTATTTAGCGAGTGTTTTTAGTTCAAGTTCGGCAGGAAGGCAAATTGACAATTAATCTCGTTTTCTCGCAGAAATGGCGACGGCGATATTTCGTACTGTACAACCCACCTGCCTCTACGACTTTGCCGGGCCGTGCATGCAATGCCATCTTAGATTATTATTCCAACGAAAAGATGATCAGAAAGAGGGGTTCCATAGACCTCGAGAAGTGCCACTCGATCATCACAAACTTCCACTCGAGCTGCTACAAGAATATTTTTATAATGAAGACCGTCCACAAGAACAGAGAAAGAGATTACCAACTTGCTTGCGACTCTAAGAAAGAGATGGAAGATTGGGTCCACAACTTGTGCTACGTTGTTGGTTTGAACAAAACAGGTGGGTTGGTTGAAGAGTGAATTGTAGGATTGAAGAGTGAATTGTAGGATTGAAAAGTGAATTGTGGGATTGAAAAGTGAATTGTAGGATTAAAGAGTGAACCTGCTGAATGCTATCTAAAATTCAATCTCTGAAATCATTCTCGGCAGGCGATCGATCGTATACTTCCATTTACAAAATTCAAACATATTTTCTCGCTCCAGATTTTAGCTGCCTCACACCAACCAAAATGCCTCTCCAGGTGGAAATGGTTTCGAGGGATCCTATCATTCCTTCTCAAACCACGTCACCTTTCCAGGACGATTATCTAGACCTGAAGGACTGCGGAGCTGGATATCAGAACGATAAAAAGATCGAAGCAGCGCTAACCTACGTGAACGACGTCAACAGGATCCAAGTCTATCGATCTCCGAATTCTACGGAGAGGAGGAAGGCGAGCGGAGAGGGTTCGAGCGTCAGTACGGATTTAGGCGACTTCTTGAACGTCGAAGACGTTTACAACGTCCCCAGGATCTGCCACGGACACGGTCGCGATTCGAGCGGAGAGTACAAGATGCCGAAATGTTGCGGATCGGCCTCGTCTGGATTGGACCAGAGTTCTACGAAAGAAAGTAGTAAGATCGTTTGTTTCTGAATCTGCTTCTCGCGGTTAAGACAATTGCTTAAGATATTTAGGTTCTGGCACATACTATTCACATGATGCCTTATAAATTAGTTATTATTATTATTATTGTTACTGTTATTTTTACTGTTGTTATTATTATTATTGTTATTGTTGTTGTTACTATTATTATTATTGCTTCGCTTTTAAAATGTGACATTTTCCCTCCAGACGTTAGATCGCCATCTACGTCGTCGACGTCGTCTGCTGCATTCAACCCGTACGATTTTCCTCCCCCGAAACCCCACCCGCCCTCGGTACACAACTATACCAACTCGACCGGTACTTCGGTTTTCGAGTCCAAACCTTTTGCTCAAACTTCACCGCACGAGGTTTGGTGGTTGTTAGTAATTGTTATAAGTGTTTTAGTAATAGTTAGTAGTTATTACTTTTGCTGATAATTATTGTTGTTAATAATAGTTAGTAGTTATTAATTTTAACGATAATTATTGTTGTTAATAATAGTTAGTAGTTATTATTTTAACGATAATTATTGTTGTTAATAATAGTTAGTAGTTATTAATTTTAACGATAATTATTGTTGTTAATAATAGTTAGTAGTTATTAATTTTAACAATAATTATTGTTGTTAATAATAGTTAGTTTTTTGACGATAGTTAATTTTTTAATAATGGTTAATTTTATAACATTTAATTTATTAATCACAGTCAATCTTTTAACAATAGTTGACTTTTAAGGCTTCATAAGTTCTTGGTCTTAAACAATGTTGACTCTTGCCAATGCTTGTTGATGTTGTGATTGTTGTTCATATCAAAGAATTCGTTGTCGTTTCGGATTGTATGACGGTACTAAAAGTTTTGCGAACGTCATTTAATACGAAATGTGAGTTAACAATTGCCGCTGACGCGAATGATGCTTTGATCGTACGATTGATGTTATAATTGTTGAGGCTATATGATGTTATATATATATATATATAATACCTTATATAATGTAATATGCTTTTTTTTATATAAATTTTTGTTCCTATTATCACTGGTAAAAGATAAATAATTCCAATGTAACAATTGGATGGATGGATAGATGAATGAGGGGATGGATGGATAGATGAATGAATGGATCGATGAATGGATGAATGGATAGATGAATGAATGAATGGATGGATCGATGAATGGATGGATGAATTAATGAAAGAATGAATTAATGAATGAATTTATTCGAGGCCACAAAATGAGGTCCTTTTAAACCAAAATTCAAAATTCGTACATTCAGCTGAGATGCATCCGAGTAATTTCACTTTTCGGCATTTTAATTCTTTTGTAGACGAATTCCTTACGTTCTATCCATCCTTTCTTACCAAAAATCTGTTTGTTTCATCTCATGCCCGATTAGATTTCTTTAAAAAAAAGTAAATTACTTGCTTTTATCCTACCTCCCTCTCCTTCTCCCACGGGTCATACGTGGGCTCACAATCTGGGAGACCGGTGGGCCTAGTGAAATCCAAGAATTGGGGAATATTTAGATCATATTTTTTATTTGATAAATTTGATTAATATTCAGTCTCTGTGAAGACCCAGGGAAAACACTCACTGATCATGCCTCATTATCTAGGTAATTGTCATGCTCTGTGACTAACAGCTGTCATCATCATCACCATCATCATCATCCTCGTCGTAACCATTATCATGATTGTTGTGATGACAGAGCTCATGAATTATGTGAATAAACAGAGTTCAGACATTTGACAAATGTGCGAAGGGGTATGCAGTTGCCATGCAGGCAGACATGGAAAAATATTTCAGGAAATATGGAGTGTCAATGTGGAGTGGATTACTTTGAGGTTTACCAGTTGCTTGAATCTATTCCCGCCTTTTTTTGTATTAAAAAAATGGCGTCCGATGTTGTCTGAAAAACAGAATGAATGCTACTGTTTGTATTTGACTCTAAGCTTTTTAATCAAAGAATGTTGGCTGTATTTATGGCTAATGTAATGATTTTCTAGGGATTGATTAGCAATTAAAAAAAATCGCACCTGTCATAATAATAATAATAATAATGATAATAATAGTAATAAATAATTAATTTATAAAGCGCCGTGTGCATAGCGTCAGAGGCTAATAATAATAATGATGGTGATGATGATGATGATGACAATGATAATAATAATAATAATAATTATAATAATAATAATAATAATAATAATAATAATAATAATAATAAATGACAGTAATTATAATAATATTAATGTTAATAAAAATGATAATAATAATAATTAATAGCAATAAGAATGTTAATAACCGTGATTCATTATCACGATGTCTTCGTTGATTTGTCATCTCCAGATTCCTATCCGAACCCATGCGATCTTGCATTTTGGGAGGGTTTGGAGAGATAACGAACAATTATTAAAATCATTCCTCCTATTATAATTCGTTATGATTTACAATTTGCAATAACACTAATTAGCCATAGATGATGTTTGACTTTTGTTGATCACTATCATAATCGAGTCAATCGCTTGTTTATTTATTTGACAGGTTCCACTGCCTCTGCCTCAGAAGGTCAAGAACAGTAAGAAAGGTGAATTTATTTTTAATTATTGTAGATTCAACATTAAATTATTCTTAAATAAAATTGACATTAAAGGAGTAAGTTATTCCATAGCTAACTATTAAATTTTTATTCATTAAATGATCACTTATAATTTCCAGAAGAAATTATTTTGACTTATAGCTGAGAAACTATAATAATAATAACAATAATAATAATAATAATAATAATAATAGTAATAATAATAATAATTAATAATAATAATAATATTAATAAAAATAATATATTTGTATAACATTTTTTAATTAAATAACATACTTATAATTTATCTATACCGATGCATCTATAATTAGTGTTAACACTTCAGTGGTTTAATCGTGTTTAATTGTTGGTAATCATATGACTTTTTGAGTGCAGACGGCATCTCTCAAAACGGTTCTTCGTCATCTGCAGACGCCCATAAAAGGTCAGACATTTATTATCTCTACATCCAGTTATGAAGTGGACATTAATAAAGAACTAACTAACTAACTCTACATTGTCGCATCCATTTAAGAACGATGTTTGAGCAATAACGACGGAGTTCTCTGGTTTTTCCGGCGGACTTATTACGAAACACTCATTCTGTAGGCTAATTTAAGATTTATAATTGGTGCCTGTCAATCTCAGCAGGCAAGAATGTGGTGATGACTGAATTGGGCAGAGACAGAGGATTAGAATTTTCGGCTATTTATTCCGACTCAAGTACTGCGAACCTAGAACTGTCTTCTGTGCCAATTTAAGAATAATATTTGCCATCAATCTAAGTGAACCAGAGAGGGTGATGAATACATTGGGCAGGCAGCGATACACAGGCTTAATTACATAATCATTTAATTAATTATTTAATCTCGAGTCACGTTCTCGGTTAATCGCCCAGAACGAAGAGTCCAGACATCGACCCCGGCTCTACGTCGTCGTCGTCTTCCTCCTCGTCGGACGAGGACGATGTCGACCACACGAGGTCGAGATTGGGTGACTCGCTGAGCGTCGAAGGGGTATACAACCTGCCAAGGAGACCTTCGGAGTTCGGCAGGGACGTGCTGCCCAGTGTGTTCGAGGAGGGCGATCAGGAGAAGAATGTGAACAGCTTGCCCGCCATGCAGAAGGTCCAGGTAAGTGGGTTTTGGGGAATTCGGGAAGGTATCGTCCTTTCGTGATTGTCGCACTTTGTGTTTATAGTATTTGTTGTTCAATTTAGTTGTTATTATATCTATAATTTAATTATATTTGATATATTTAATTTAGCAGTAATTATAATTATCGGGTGGGATTGAAATTATTTGTGTAATTTAATGGAATAAAAATATTTTTGTTGATCGAGGTGATAAATTTCTTCTTTTTTTTTCTGTTTACAACTGTAAAAGTTCCCACTAAACCACTCTGAAATGGTTTTCTTCCTGCTCTGACTCACCTTCCACATTTTGCATCATTGAGAAATATTTCATAATTCCAACTATGGTTTAAATAAATAAATAGATAATTAATTAATTACTAATTTACTAGTATTAATTAATTACTAATTAATTAGATTTAATTAATTCACTTATAACATTTCCATCTTCGTCCGCAGTACCTGCACCTGGATTTTTCCGAGGGCACCATCGCAGAAGTGATGAACACGAAGCCGGCCCCGGTGAACAAGGTGGAATACAGGGAGATTGACTTCGAGAAGACGAGGGCCTTGAACGAGGTTCGCGCAATCAGGGAAAGTACGAAGTCTCAGTAGACGGAAGAACGAATATTTTGGACGATGAATATTGGTGACCATTGATGACCGAGTGGTAACTATCGTTAACTGTTGGTGACTATTGGTAACTATTGGTAACTCGTTAAATGTTAACTATTGGTTGCTATTGGTTACTATTGGTAACTACTACTACTGCTGTTCCATTTGAGAGTTGCTTGGTTGTTGCTGCTTGGAAAATACGGGCACTTCAATCGATTGTTTCTAACGACTGCTTTGCAAGCACGGTTCGAGGTCGAGATTTTTTTTTCATGGCCTCGATCCATCGCGAGTTTAGACCTTGGTGCTTGGAAATGTTGTGGCATTTTGTCGCCTCACCATGACAACGTAGAGTTCGTCGACCCGACCTTGTTGCTGAAACGACCTTTGGACCCAAACCGAAGGTCGCTCGCTGCTGATGCAATTTCTGCTCTCATAAAGAGACGGATTGCTGACTCGTTCGATGCTAAGTTGATGATGATGTGTTGATGATGATGATGATGATGATGATGATGATGATGTTGTTGATGATGATGTGATGATGATGATGATGATGATGATGATGCTGTTGATGTTGATGATGATGATGTTGTTGATGATGATGATGTTGTTGATGATGTTGACGACGATGATGATGATGATGATGATGATGATGATGATGATGATGATGATGATGCTGTTGGAGTGTGGCTCGTCGACGTTTTATTTTTGCGTTTTCTTAAATCAAAGGAGCAGTTTACGTCGTTCACTGCCGATGGACAAAATAAGCTTGCTTCTTTTATTTTTTATTTTTTAATTTTTTATTTTTTATTTTTCTTTTTGACAGTGGTTGAGATTCCAGTGTACTTCCAGAGTATTTTTGGCTTTCCACGTTTTTTTTTTATTTGACTCGGAGAGCTGCTAACGTCTTCTAAGTTTATCGTCCTCG